>QRFJ01005172.1:0-148423 GCA_006176705.1 Cocos nucifera
GGATCAATCGTTAGATCATTAAACGGAAAAACGATTTATCCGATCAGATGAATAATTATTATCACTATTTTATTTTTTATTTTACTTCTTCCTGAATATAAGTTTTCATAAGGTGTAATATCATTAAGTCCTAGAACCTAAGACCTTATCTTCCTCAAGTATCGATAATGACTCGAATACACATGTATGTTGGCTGAGAGTTCTAGATGCTATAAATTTAACGTTACAGAGAGAATATCGTCTATCAGCTCTTGGACTCGCTTAGAGAGGGTGTATATTTGAGAGTTTGACTTGCCACCGATATCAACGTCAGTGCATCTTTCAGCCATATACACGGAATGTTCGAGAGTGTAGAATAGTTGAATTATGAGCATTTGTTCATTGTATACCACCTGCGAATTAGCATCAACGCATGGTGAAGTTATCCTAGCCTCTGAGATGTGTAGACGGAGCACTATGATGAGATCGATCAGGGAGAATCATGTTCGACGTAAGCCATGCCATTTTAGAGGTCACCTAGTGAAATCTTTAAATAGAAACAGAGTTTACTGAATTTTAGTTGAGATATTTTATCACGATCGAATCTTGAATACGTGAATGTGATTCAACTTATAATAGACAAAGACACTAGGATTTTGACAGTGATCACTTCTAAATCTCTTAATTGATTCTGTTTCCTGGAGGCTGTATGCAATAGATTACCAGAACTTAAGTCGATAGTAGACGTGCATCAAACGAGGGTTCAGCTCATTCCAGCCTCTTGATAAGGGATATTGCCACGCTTTAATATAAATTGTGCTGATGGTCGTCAAACTGGTGTATTTTTGGGAGCAGTTAGATAATGATTTAGAATATAGATAGATATATTTGATATTACATACATCTAAGCTGGTCTCAGAATATGCTAGTATAGAGTTCTGACTACATTCCGACTAAAAAAGTGTTTATGCATGTATGTTGGTCGTATTCTCGATTGTCAAATATGCATGAAACATATTCCCAATTGTCCTTTTCAAATATATATGAACTTTGAATTATATATAACTGGGATCATTACAAACTAATAAGGTTTAAATCTCATGATGAATCTATCATTGACTAGAGATTCAGTTCAATTGTATCTGAATGATGATTTCAATTAGGTTCAAATAGAAAACTGTTTCTATATGCACTTAATCATTTAAGTTTCAATGTTACATTCAGATGTAATTGATTTCGGATAAAGAAACCTAACTAGTTATGTATACTAACTCTTTTTACACACTATATTTCATATAAATTATGTATATTTAGTCCTTTGAGTATATAGGCCAATAGTAGTCCAACAAGAAGACTCTTTGTGAGCTCTTATTCAGTTAGTAGTTGAAATCCTTTCATACGTCCTAAGTGAATGATTGGTCAGCCATGTATACACAAAGTTTATGATAAAAGGGTTGGTTCTATTTGTATTTTGTAAAGACAAATACCATATTCATTTATAGCCTTTATTTTTTTAATATAAAGGTCACTTATACTATTTGTTCTCAGGTACTCTTGAACTGTTGGTCAAAAGTTTACACATTATTTTTTGAGAGCTGAGTTCAAAATTTTATGAACTGTATAGAGATTACTAGATTTGAAAAGCAATGGAGTATGTTACTGTCTCGCATCCATCTTGATGTCCATGCACCTATATGGAGAGCTGAGTGGATTTTAGAGGCTTTGTTCCCACTGAACATAATGCAATGCATTATGGTCTAGACTCGCTAAGATGCCAATAATCTAGATTGGCGTTGAGTCCGTCACAATGTTCTGAAGAGGCAGGCCCAATGCATGTCCCCGTATTTGGATCAAAAGAGGAACTTTTTTCACATTCTTGTTTGAGTAGTTTCACGAGATCAGTACTTCTCTACCTAAGAAAAACTTAATTTTGTCTTGAGTTTTAGTGTGCTAAATCTAAAGTTTGACAGGAAATTCCCAAGGAGACTCTTAATTTAACCTCATCAATCTAGAATTTCATAGAACTATATATATTTATATAAATATATGAGAATATGTTGTTGGTTGGAAATTTGAAACAAGTAGGAGGATGTTATATGAGAAAATCAATGAGTCGTATTGAGTTTACGATCATCCTAAAATTATCATATAACCACTAGTTAGTCGCGCCCATACTCTCTAGAATTTATGAATATGAAGATTGAGTTAGTTAGTAAGAAGAATTACATAGTTCTTTCGTCAATTGCGTTCACCAATTTATGCTGCTCTTCGCGCCTACTCTCTCGCGCTCTTCATGCCAAGTTCTACCTTCTCGCCTCGTCTCTCGCATGTCAAAAGGAATTTGGTTGATGGTTTGTAACGAGATCCAGGGTGAGAGAAAGGCAAACAGAAGGCTAGAAGGCTGTGCTGCTGCAAAGGATAACTTCTGATCTTTGAAAGATGTTTTGAAGATCCTCCAAATCAGATCTAGATCTGATTTTTGGAGACATGATAGAGAAGAAAAGGATCTTCAGATCCAACTTGAGTGGATACTGGTAGAGGCCAGGCACTTGCGTGGCTAGATCCAGAACCTTCTGTTGCATACAGGATCATCAATGGGTAATAGGATTATCCTACATCAAGGTAAATTAAATATAATTTAATTTATCTATATTTTATTTTTATTATTAGAATAATAAAAATCAGATTTGAAACATTCTAGATCTGATCTGGATCAAAGAGAAAAAATTTTGAAATATATCTCTTGATCCAATCAGATCTGAACGAACCTGATCCGAAAAATCAGGATTTTTCTTCATTCTCCTCTCCGATCAGATCGAAGGATTTTTATACATTGTCTAGTTTATTTTTTGACCATACTTTGATACTTTTTAAATTTATCAAAGGCTTCTGATTTGTGTTTCATAAGATACACATATCCAAACTTAGATAAATCATCAGTGAACGTTATAAAATAAGAGTATCCTCTTCTGGCTTGAGTTGTCATAGGACCACATACATCCGTATGTACAAGTTCTAATAACTCATTTGTCCTTTCTCCATATCCACTAAATGGAATCTTGATCATTTTACCTATGAGGCATGATTCATAAGTTTCCAATGATTCATAATCAAAAGGATCAAAAAACATTTCTTTGTATAACTTGTTAATCCTAGCCTCACTAATATAACCTAATCGACAATGCCAAAGTAAAGTATTATTTATGTTATCTCTCTTACGTTTTTCATTTTCATTAATATGAAATATATTGTCATTCAAACATAGAGTCAACAAACCATTGCTAAATATGCCAAAACAAATATTTTTATTAGAATATTTGATCGAGCAATCTTCGCTCGTTACATTAAGATTATAACCTTGTTTTAATAACAAAGGTATAGATATAATATTTCTAATGATCTTAGAACATATAATAACATTTGTAAGCTCTAAGATCTTCCCATAAGATAACTTTAATATATTTATCCCTACAGCTTCTGCTTGGATAGACTCTCCTCCAACGCCATAAAGCTTGGAGTCACTTTCTTCAAACTCTTAATTTTCTGCAGCCCCTGCAAAGATTTGTAGATATGAAACCACAGTCGTATCTAATACCCAAGAATTTGAAATGAAGAATTTAATGATAATATAGTATTATCTCATACATCCTTTTGGTGCATTATTTGCACCAGACTTCAGGTTGCAAGGTAAGCCTTGCAATTTCTCTTCCAATGATCTGTTTTATCACAGTAAAAATAGGTCATCTATCTGGAGACCTTCTTCTCCTTTTTCTTCTTATTTATACTATTTTTAGGGTTCAACCTTCTCTTTGAACCCTTTTTGTCTACCTTCTTCTTAGAGATCCCATCCATAAGAAGAAGAGGAGCCTTATCATTTTTGATATGGCTTTCTACTGTCTTGAGCATATTTAACAGCTCAGACAAGAAAGAATTCAGTTTGTTCATGTGATAGTTCACGACAAACTAAGAAAATAATTTTGGAAGTGATTGTAGGATCAAATCCTGACTTAACTCTCCATCCATAACAAAATCTAATTGACTTAATTGAGTGATTAGGTCAATTACCATCAAAATATGATTTTGTATGGATGTTCCTTCTATCATTCTTGTATGAAATAATTGCTTAGATATCTCATATCTAGCAGTCCTACTATGCTCTCCATAAAGCTCTTTTAGATTGAGTAATATGTTGAGTTGTCCATGCCATCATACTGCCTCTGTAATTCATTATTCATAGAGGTAAGTATATGGCATTTGATAGTAAGAGAATCATTTTGCCACATCTTGTATGTGGACTTATCTTCATCTGTGGCATCATTTTCTAATGACTTAGGATCAGGGGCATCAAGAATATAGGAGAGTTTTTCTTAATTAAGTACTATTTTTAGGTTTCTCAATCAGTCAACATAATTTTGATCAATCAATTTATTTGAATCCAAAATTGAACGCAATGAAAGTGAAGAAAGCATTTAATCTACATAATAAAGAATAATATATAAGCAAACAACTCATGATGACTAACATAATTAAATTAGAACTTTAATTTAATTATATCTCCCACTATTTAATCAAAAAATCATAACCCTCTTATTGATTTTCTTAGTGAGAATAAGATCCTAATTCTTATAAAAGGTCTTGTGGTTGCACAACAAACCTATTATAAGTTCAAAGGTAGAAAACTCTTTTCAATTGCATTTATGCACTCCAAAAAACTTTTGCCTCTAAAACATTAATAGCTTGTGTTAGTACAACAAACTTTAATATTTTAGTTAAAATAGAATCTTCATTTCTATACAGTCAAAATGAAATATACTAACTTTGTGGTTACACAATAAAGCAGTATATTCAAAATGCTGTAAGCATCTCAATGTACTAGATAATTACATCATTCCTCATGATAGATTTGTAGTTTACACAACAAAACTAATATGGTTTGGACATAATAAGACCTAGTATGAAGGAAGGCCTAATGTAGTGAATATAATACTAAGCATTTCAATCTAAATTAAATTAATCAAATCAGCCAGGTAAGTGGAAGAGAAGTGGAGTCCCCTGTTGCTTTTTCTTAGACACCAATAAATTGTCAGGTCAGACAACAGAACCAATTAAAAAATCATATCCTCTTTACCAATCATGAACCATTTATCCTAGACACCAATTGATCAATTAGATATTCCGACTGATACAGCTATAGATTAATTACACTACAACTTAATATAATTTTTAAGAGAGATTTAAAAGGTCTCGATGCACATTCTAATTTAAATCAAACCTAAATGCCTAATAGCATTAATTATTAATAAAATTTATATATATCTATAATATGTATATTATTCTAGGACAATCATCATTATATAGTGAATACTTCCACTATAATCAGGGCAATCTTTACAGAATAATATATACATCATAATCTCATTATGATAAATAAAAGAATATGATCTCATCACATAAATAACATGCTAATAAATAAAAAAAAAAAATATCATACTTTTCTTTTGTGCTATTATATTA
Organism: Cocos nucifera; assembly: GCA_006176705.1. Classification (NCBI taxonomy): domain Eukaryota; kingdom Viridiplantae; phylum Streptophyta; class Magnoliopsida; order Arecales; family Arecaceae; genus Cocos; species Cocos nucifera. Next base: position 5,494 of record QRFJ01005172.1, read on the forward strand.
TAAGCAAAGCATTATATGATTTAACCTAATAAGACTTGCTCTGATACCACTGATAGGAATGGTGTACAGGGTGGAAGCATGGATTTCAAAGCAAAAACATGAAATCATATAAACCAAATCCAAACCCTAGAACCATCTTATTAGCAATTAAATTATATAACATGCATTTATAATATAAAAGAAAGTATTAAAACATACCTTTTATCGCTAAACCCTAAATTGATCCTGATCATCGGTAGCAGTTCGTCAGGGGTTCCACCAGGTTCCCACGTGTTCATCCTCTAATATTGATCCACACAGAGACTTGATCAAGACATCAGTACCTTTGATTATATAATTAGAGTTCTAATAATAAGTACTTTAATTAAAAGGGCAAGACCTTCTTTAGCCTTTATGTCACCTTCCTTGCCTCTCCTTATCTATCTTTTTTTTTCTTTGTCTTCTTAATTTTTCTTCCGAATCTCTTAGTCTTAAGATGACTTCTGATCCTTATAAGGACAAGGTCTAGACAAGAGAAGAGAAGAAAGAAAATTGGATAAAAAGAAACTCTTGTAAGAAAGAAAGATAATTTTCACATCTCCCGGACTCAAGGTATGCACCCTTAGTTATAATGTACGTAAGGGTGCTAACACAATTTCTCGCACCCTTAAAAAAAAAAATCTCATGTCCCTTCAGCCAATCTCACACCTCATCAGAAAATAACGAGATGTAGACTTAGTCTAAGAGGTGCCTTAAAGCAGAAGGACTCTTGGACTAATTCTACGTAAGTTATTTACGAAGAGTCGCAATATTTCATCATCGGCGCCGCCCTTTTCATCCATTAGATCAAATAAAAGGGCCATCTAATGGCTCTAAAAAGAGATGCCCATTCAACAAGAAGGCGTGGAGATGATCTTTGAATAGTCAAAGTCCCAAGGGACTTTGACTTGGTCCAAGAGGCGTCAAGAAGGAGTGGACGGCATGGAGTCTTGGGCGGCAAGGAGTCTTGGGCGACAAAGAATCTTGGGTGACAAAAATTAAAAAGAAAATGGAGTTTTTAACTTGTAGAAGGACTCTTTATTGCCCCATATCAAATGTCCATGCCTATTCAAAATTTTTACGCGACATAACAAATGGGAAAAGTCAAAGAAGGTAGGCGCCAACTAATTCTATGTGCCAAAAAATATTTTGCACTTGAAAGACTTTCCACGCATAAGAGAGAGACTCTCTGATACATGGGATTCAGGTATGTGGCATCCCAACTGAAGCTCAATTAGTCTAGGTTAATCCAATTCAAGATTAAATCTTATTTGGCTCAAATCGGACCTTACTTAGCCCAAATCGGAAGCCAATTCGAATCCAATTCGAATCTAGGTGCTAGGGTTTGCTAAATGTGCTAGCATGTTCATCTTGCAAACATGGTCTAATCCAATTAGACCCTTAATCAACTCTCTTTGTGTATGACCCATTGGATTCTACTTCTAACCAGCAGTGAGTCTGGGTGTGATTTGACATAATCTGGTTAGAACTTAACCAAACCAATTTAGGTCAAATCTAGCCAACCCAATTTGACTTAATTTAGAACACTTTCTAATTTAATGATCAAATTAAAATTTTAATTTGATCGAACCCATAAGATATGATTGACGTCTTGCAACGTATCGTGACTTTTTGGAAGATGTAAAATTTTGATGGAAATACTAAAAATATCCTTTAGTGAAAATTACCATGCAACTAGATCCTTCGATCTCCCTACATCCTGAATATGACTCTGGGTATGAAAATATGTCAATCCTAATATCATATTCATTTTTCTTTCAATCTTATGATGATGATTCATTTAATGAAATATTAGAAACTATTTCTAATTTTCATCATGCTTTGATCAAAGTCTTCCTGAATCATCATTTGTTTGAAGCAGGTAGGATGCTATTTCCTCTTACCAGGAGAGATCGATTCTATTAACCTACTCACAACCTTCATATATATAATCTACCATATCCAGATCATCCCATACATAACTAAGTCATGACTGAGTATGAACCAAAATATGGATTTATATATATAAGATTCTATGGTAGTTTCAGATCAAAGGATTACATGCACAAATTCCACTATAAGAATCATCTATTGACATGTAGATAAGACTCTATTGGATATTCTCAATTTAGATTAATTCAGTGAACTCATTCTCTAATGAGCATCCATATTCTTGTATTAGTGTCACACACAAGTTATTGTGAGATCAATCATCCTCTCAATCGAGCATACAAAGAATGTGCTAGTCTTACCAAAAAATACTGATCCCTAACTCAATGTCCCATCAATTAGGAATATTTAAATTAGGATTTTAAGGTTTTAGATCTCACTGGTATGATCTCATCATAATCCTAAAACCATAGTCCTAATTTATAGGATTCATCATAATCTTAAATAAATAATAAGACACTACATATGATGAAATAAATGCCTTTATTTATTTATTAGAAAATATCATTACATGAGTTTGGAAGACAAAGAATAGCCCAAAAATTAATTGGCTTGAGGGCATATTCCTTTTTGAGAACAAGGGCACAGAACATGACCACCTCGAGCAATCATAAGGAGGCCTACCTTCTCGTCGATGGCTAGCTCGATGTTGCGGTGTGTATTTGGTTCGATAACCAGAGATGCATCAGCAATTTACCTTGAGGGTGTTATAGTTTGACTACACTATAACTCAATCTTCTAGCCATTTAGAATCCTGAGGTGTATGTTGGCTGTAGCATATTCATTGTAGGAATTGGATTGCACCAAAATAGGATCTATCAACCTCAATAGAGGAGGAGTGGTCCAATGATGATCATGAGATCGAGTCCTAAAACCCATGGCTATGGTAGTGTGAAATAATAGGAGTTTCTATTAGTGTTTTACATCGGACTTGAATCAAACGATTCATTCATATGATGGGTAATGAGTTTGACGAGTTCACCTTAATCCTAATCCCGTTGGGGCTCATGATAGAAGAACCCAATCACATAGGTAGTTGCATCAAGAGGTTCACTTTTCGATTTTGATGGGTTGCCATCATATACTGTTGGGTGTCACTGATGGATTTTGAGATCAACCAGAATTATCTTGATGATCAATAATTCTAATTGGATGAATCGAAAGAGTTTTGGTTCATCGAAAGATATTTCGATGATGTTGTTGATGGAGATCATGACATATCCCATTACCATACAGAACTGAATCTAACTAAGTTACATAAATAAGGATTTGAGTCTGGATGTCATCAATTGAGCTAACCTAGTTCGATTATTTAGGATTAGATCCAATTAGGTACAAAAAATTTATGCTAGCACACAATTGAACCTGATATTCTCCTTCTATCATCTTTCTAGTTCGTCTCGACTGAGTCAAATTAAATTTGGCTCATCCGACAGCCTTGTATGGCTCTATCGTAGTCTGACTAAAACTTGTCCAAGTCAGAAAAGTCTTGTTCTAACCTAATCTAGGCTTGTCCTAATCCATCGGATGGAAAAAGGATAAGACCTGCTAATTTCTAAAACTATTTGGACAAGGTTCATCCGAAAACTCTGTAGAAATTTATCTTGATCTAATTGGACCTTGTCCTAGCCTGATCAAGGTTTATCCTAAATCCTATAAGATGGGAACAAGACAAGGATTGTCTTTGCCAGATTAGGTCTTGTCCTAAAATCATGAGATGAAATTTGGACAAGCCTCTCCGAATATTCTAGATGGATTTTTCTTGATCTGACTAGACAAAGGCTTAGTCTGATCATGGCTTGCTCTAAATTGATTAGAACTTGACATAAATCCATTGGATGGGACTTGAAAAATGCTCATCTTAAATCCCATGAGATAGGAATAAAAGACAAGGGTCAAAGCATGAGATAAAAATAAGACAAGGGTCAAAGGTTGACCAGGTCTTATAGGAATTGATGGGGCGTGCACCCCCTAGTGATTTTCTAGGGGCACGCACCCCCAGATGAGTTTGTGAGGAAGAGAGGGTGCACATCCCCTTATGGAGTGCGCCCTAGTGGATAAAGATAGATAGAGTTGGGGTTTATCCCTTCAAAGTGTTTGAATGGATCAAAGAAGTTTGAATTGTTCAAACTTCTAGGAGAGATGTTATTTGCACCAACTTACTCTTATCCCAAATTGTTCCATGCCATTTCTCATTATTTTTGTGCAACAAAAATCTAAAAAAGGGGGTGTGGGGCATGGAGATCATGGGAGAATCCTTCTGCATGTTGGCTTTGACCTGTTCAAAGTCATATATGCAAAGGAACTCTTGACTAGATCTATAAATAGGGTCCTGCACAAGCTGTTATTTATCATAATTTCTCTACGACAAAGCCCTTCCAAAATCTCCATCTCCACACCTCCCTCACCTGATCCTCTTCCTCTTCTCCATGCCCAAGAGTTGGGCAAAACCTATGAGCAAAGATCAAGTTTCGTTGGCATGAAGATAAGCGAGAGATGATAGTGTTCGTGAGATGAACGCACAGCCTTCAAAGTTTGATTTGAAGACTCTACGAGAAGACACCAGATCTGATCTTTGAAGATCAAATTTAGAAAGAAGAGACTTTCATATCTAACCTGAGTAGATACTGGTAGAGGCCAGGTGCGTGTACGACTTAATCAGAATCTTGGATCAATCGTTAGATCATTACAACGGATAAACGATTTATCCGATCAGATGATAATTATTATCACTATTTTTATTTTTTATTTTACTTATAATTTTAAATTAATATAATTAGACCTAAGAACTCTCAGATCTAATCAAATCATAGAAAATTTTTAAAATTATTCTGCTGCAAATTTGATCCGATCAGATGCATCCTACGGCAGAAAAATTTGGTTTTTCCTTCAACTGGTATCAAAGTCAGGTTGCTGCTTTCAGATCTATCTTTAGATTAATATAAAATTATTTCTTATAATATGATTATTTGATTTCTAGATGTTACATGGGATGTAATCAGATCTAAAATTAAAAATTGCATGTTTTAAATATATATATTTGATATAAACAATGCATGTTCTAGTCTAGATCTGTTGTTCCATGTCATGATAGTTTTCAAATATATTTTAGATTTAATCTAATTTAATTTTTTATGATTTAATCATTTAAGTTTCAAATGTTACATTAGATGTAATTAGATTTGAAATATAAGAACTAATTTAAATTTTTGATATATGTGATATAGGCAATATATATCTAGACTAGATTTTTAGTTTAATCTCATAGTCTAGATCAAAAATTTTATGAAATATTCATTTAATTTTTTAAAAATTATTTGATTAGATTAGTTAAATTTTAGATATTATATGAAATTAGATTTGAAAGCATGAGATGCATTTAAAAATTTTATATGTATGACATATGCAATGCATGTCTAGACTAGTTCTATAGATCTATGTCATGAGTAGTCTAGATTAAAAATTTTTATGATGAGATCATTTAAAATTTTATTTTTAAATATTACATCAGATATAATTATATCTAAAATATAAATTTAAATATTAAATTTGATACATGAGATGTATAAAAAATATGTATAGATTAGATCTTAAATCATATAATAGTTATGTGCTTTAGATTTAATAGTTTTGTAGTATAGTTCATATTTCTGATTAAGGCATTTCTCTTGGCCATCCGATCATAAGAGTAATAAGGGTTTAAAGGCCCTCTCTTTTCATTCGATGGAGTGCTCCTATAGCGTGTAGGGGTGCTGCATGTTTGTCCTTAATCAAAAATTAAAAATTTACTTTTCTGCAAAACCCTAGATCCTGAAATCCTAGGATTTTTTATACATGTTTTGTCTTTAAACCCCTAGACTTAATTAAGAATTAAGTTTATGAAATTAATTAGATCTAAAAATTATGAATTTTTAGATCTAAGATACCTTCATAAATCATGGGTTTGGGTGTGGGTAGCTTAATTAGGTCTAGCCATTAATTAGATCGAATCAAGAGTTGGTTAAGTGGGATCAAGAGTGCTTAAATTTGACCAACCTAATAAGATTAATTCTAGGTCATGATCAACTCACAGTCACATGTGGTCGATCAAGTTAAGACCTAATTTGGCTTCGTGGTTCGAGTCTGGATTGTAGGCTAATTCGATCAGTTTTGATCAGACAAGTCGGTGTCTAAGATAAGTATGGCAGATATGATCAGTGGTTTTTAATTGGAAGCTACTTGACTTGAATGCATTCAAGGTGAGTTAATGGCATATTCCTCCCATTGATCTCACTTACTTGGCCGACTCAGTTCTAGTTTGAAGTGGCTAATGATTCGAGCTAATCCATGCCACTAGATTAGTCATAAATATTATGACTAGTTGAGTTTAAGAAACTATAGTATCTGTTTGGTTGACGCGGTACTGGATCTCCTTAAGGATGACTCTACAATTGGCTCTGGATTTGATCTTATCAAATCTAGTTCTATGGGTTCACTAGAATGTATCAGTTCTTCTACCTATTGAACTTTACTAAGTTTAATATTAGAGGTAGTAGTTCCTTCCATAAGAAACTTTTTTCTAAAAAGACTGCCCTATTACTGATGAACACCTTTTGTTCTTCAGCAAGATAAAAATAATAATCCCTAGTTTTCTTAGGATATCCTATGAATAAGCACTTATCAGATCTTGGTCCAAGTTTTTCTAGCTGCAAATATTTGACATTAGCCAGACATTCCCAAACCCAAAGGTGAGAAAGTGTCAGCCTACACCCAATCCATATCTTATATGGAGTCTTTGCAACAGACTTGCTCGAAAAATTATTCAAAATAAAATAAGCAGTTTTGAGTGCATACCCCCAAAAAGAAATAGGCAGACTCATAAACCCTATCATAGACCAAACCATATCCAATAGGATTTGATTCCTCCTTTCGGATACACTATTATACTGTGGTGTTCTAGAAGGGGTCCATTGTGAGAGAATCTCATTCTCTCTTAAATATGTCAAAAAATCATTAGAAAGGTATTAACCTCCTCGGTCTGATTGAAAAATTTTAATACTCTTTTCAAATTATTTTTCTATCTCATTTCAATATCATTTAAATATTTCAAACGAATCGAATTTACTCTTCATAAGATAAACGTACCTATATCTAGATAGGTCGTCAGTAAATGTAATGAAGTAGTGATACCCATCTCTAGCACATGTGTTCATAGGTCCATATGCATCACTATATACTAGATCCAGAAGATCAGTGGCCTGTTCACTCTTTTCAATAAAAGATGATTTGATCATTTTACCAAGAAGGCAGGACTCACAGGTAGTCAATGATTCACATTCATTAATGTCAAGGATATGCTCCTTGACTAACCTGTTTATCATATTCTTATTTATATGATCGAGCCGATAGTACCAAAGATAGGCATCAATGACATTATCTTATTTCGGGTGTTTATTTGATGTGTATATTATACTAATAGGCTATGATAAAATATAAATATTATTTCTTAATTATTCTCATATTATTGTAACATCATTCATAATGATATCATAATAATTTTTTTTATTAATAAATAATAACCATCTTAGGCCAAAAGCCCAATAGATATTATGCTCATCATAAAAGATGGACAATAGTGACAATCACTTAAAATGACATTATTTGTTTTAAAACTAGCTCAAGATTTTTCAATGCTAGGACTAGAACATTCCTTCCATCCCTAACATTTAGGAATCTAGGTAGATGTATCACAAATAGTAAAATTACAAGGTGTTATCATATAACACCCTTGCCCAGCAACTCCTTGTTGGTTTTTTTTGTTCAGCCTATTTAGGTCAAAAGAATCATTCCTCTTCGAATCTACCTGATTAGGATCAATACTAGACTCCTCATAATTAGGTCCTAAAAGCTTATCACTATCCAATAGTGAATGGAGCAGACTTACACTAGCCATTCTGTTTATCTGAAAGAAAAATATGAGACCTTATTAGTACTCAAATTATTTAACCCTAAAGACTTGGACTTTAGTTTAAAGGTTCTTCCACTATTTTTATGACTTGGTAGCCTCTACCTCCAATTCGAAAAATTACACTAACTCCTTAGTGGGTACTAGAATCCACATAAACTACAAAAGGGCCCGAGAAAAGCTCTGGCTAACCCATGTGCATCTATAGGTAGGTTCAAAATTAATTATTTCTCTAAATAATTTTTAGTAATTAGGTTTCACCCCATAAGCCAATTCAGTAGGCTATGGCCTCTATTGAAAAAATTCAGTTATGTCCAACCATTAATATGATTGAGTTCGGTGTATCAAACCAATGATGACCAGGCCCGAGAAAAGCTCTAGCTAACCTAGTCACCATTAAGAGAGTGTGACTTAATCATCATATGATGGACAGTAATTTCAATATCCAGATGAACATCAGGTGTAAGGCACCTCCAATGTCCACCTAAAAAATTGGACTCATTACTATTCACCTTAATGGGAGGCTATGACTCAATTATCCCCACAACATAGTCATTTTAAGGATCTAATAATTTAGAGAATTTAGGATACATGTGATTTAAGGATAGAAAGGACACAGATTCATTTTCTCTTACTGACTTCACGAAGTCAATAGGTTAGGATTAGGATTAATTTAGGTCCGTGGGCACCTATTTCAATCTTACTGATTAAAATCAGTCAAACTAATTCCTAGTGATATGGGTCAACTTAAATTATCAAGTGATCTAATCAAATTATAATCGACCATGTCGGTCAGATAAGTAAAATCAGCGAAAGGGATATGCCATTAACTCATCAAAGATCAAATCAGTGCGAGTAGCTCCCAATTAAAAATCACCAATCTTAATTGCTAAAGGTATCTTAGACACCAACTAGTTAATTAGGTTCAATCTGATCAACCTAGTGATTACGGGTTCGATCTCGTAGGCATAAATCAAGTCCATCTTGGTCTTTGTTAAAGATATGGACTCATCCAACTACAACTATTGAAGTTGAATCTAGAGTATTCTTGATCTAATCTAATTTAATATTTGGTTAGATTTGATCAATTACTCTAGTTTAGTTCATTCTTTAACTAACCTTAGGTCTAACCCAATTAATGGACCTAATTCATCTAACCCATTAATCCACAGCTTATGCAAATATCTTAGAATCTTTAATTCTCAATTCTAGATCTTATGAGATAGCACTTAACTTTTAATTATATTTTGGACTGATGGGATAGGGTTCGGCATTTCAAAAATAATTTTTAAATTTTAAAATATTTTTATTTTTTGTTCACTAAATGGGTTGACTCATTTTACAAATGGTTCAGCTCATTTCATAAACAGTAACCTATTGCTAGTTTCATAACAGAAAATAAAATATAATTAAACCATAAATTTATTTAGATCTAATTTAACATATTCATGTTTAATTATCAAATTGAAACTATTTTAATAATAAAAATTCTTTCACTATTTATTTTAATGAATGAGTTCATGGTGACTCTCCTACCATCATAAGGGAACCCCACTGAATGGGAGGAGATGGCCTTTAAACCAAACTTATCCCTTATGATCGGATGGCTTGACGGCTCATTCATCCTTGATTATGAAGTTATCTAGATTAAAACATATCAAATATGTAAGCATTTAATTTTCTAATTAACATATAAACATGTCAAGCAATCCTTGCTCTGATACCATTGTTGGAGATTGAGCAGGGTTTAAAGCATGCATTTTTTAAACATTTTTCAAAATTTTATTGTAGCAGAAGTTAAAATTAATCTATTATTAATTCTATGCATGCTATGATCATATCATAAAACATACTCTGGATCTTAACATGCTAATATATATTAGAAAATTTAAATACGATCGATCAACAAATCATATTTGCTGATCAAATTATGTTTAGAACATAATACCTATGCGCAGATAGATGATCGCCATGATCCAAATCCATCAAAAGAAGCTCTGGCATTGCGCTATAGCCACACACTCATCCAGCCTGTGTGGTGAGTCCACACGAAGCTCCTAGTCCCAACCAGTACCACCAGAGTACTAGCTCCTCATTGGGGCCTTCGATAGTTGATCTTCATCGATCTAATCGACGATCTACTTTTTAATCTCTTGGATGCTCCAGAAGACTAAAAGGTATACTTTGGAGGATGATGAGATGGTGTGTGAAATTTGGTGGTGATTGGGTACTCACAGTGCTCAATCTCTCCACCCGAACCCTGAGTCCCAACTCTAGGATTTCACACATCAAAAAACCCTGATGCCCGAAAATGCTCTCACGCCAACTCTCCATGGAAATTTTCCATGAAACAAATTTTCATGGATGAAGCACTTTCCTATCTATAGAAACCCTACTTAGATCCCATCTAAAGGGAGCATCCAAATGAAAGAAAAATATATGTAACATGAGAGATAGAATTTGGCGTAAGAAAATCACACACTCTCTCCCTAGATTTTTCCATGCTCAAAAGTAGCACCCCCTTATTTGGAAATCTCCCTCATGAAGCCTCTCTTACTCATATGTACTCCCAAAAGAAAACCAAATTTAAATGGGTGACAACACATGGGAATTGCGTGGAGAAGATAAGGTCGAAGGAATGAAGTTAATGCAAGAACCTTTCTTACATTGGTATTTTCTCTAGCCCAAAACCTAGTGCCCCTTGACTCTGGACTTCTCACTCATGAAGGCTCTCCTTCTTATCTTGATGCACAAAAAAAATCACATTTTAAATGGGCATGAATCAGTGGGAAAAGTGTGGAGAAAAGATAAGGATAAGAGGTTAGGTGGTTTTGACTAACCACTTGAATTTAAATTCAAATGGAGTTCCTATCTACTTCCAACGCCCCAATCAGGTGGGTGACGAGCAGAAGGACTCTCCTTCTATGCCCACACTAAAAATTGCCATGAAAAAGTGCGACAATAACATAAGGGAGGCATGGGAAATGCATAAGATAGGGAGGTTGAACTTGTTTCAAGTTCAACCTCCTTTCATTTGAAATTCAAAATTCAAGTAATCCAATCCTAATCCAATGAGTGGACTAGGTCAAAGGTAGGAATAGGAGAGGCACAAACACTCATCTAGAATGAAAAACAAGTTCAACCTCCTTTCATTTGAAATTCAAAATTCAAGTAATCCAATCCTAATCCAATGAGTGGACCAGGTCAAAGGTAGGAATAGGAGAGGCGCAAACACTCATCTAGAATGAAAAAATTCTCATGAATTCAGAATTAACGTGGGGAACAGGAGTGGGTCAAAGTAGGGTGGCACAGGAAGAATAAAGTTCAAAATTTGAATCTAATTTTGACCTTTCCAAGTTGGTTTCAATCAAATCAATTGGTCCAAAGTCAATTAGACTAGGTTAAATGCAACGAAATTAGGTTTAACCTAATCCAATTAATTTTTAATCAAATTAAAAATTAATTAGATCTAAGTCCTGATCAAATCAGGATTGAATCTCCCATAGCGCCTAGTTGAATCAAATTTAATTTGATTTGATTGAATCTTCATCGCTCAATCAAATTAAGTTAATCAATAATCTAATTCTTAATTAATCCTTCAATAATATTAGAGTCCCAGTTCAGTGGGATCCACAAAGATAGAATCCCAATCCAGTGGAACTTCTGCTCATAAAGTTCTAGTCCAATAGGACTCTTGACCATAGAGTCCTAGACCATTGGAACTCTTAATCAGCCATTAGATCAAGTAGAAACTCCTATTGTGTATGATCTCATAGGTTTAAATCCTAAGTCAATAGCACAAGAGCTAATTTTCTGTACCAATCGATGTGACCATCTAGCAATGATACTCAATGTTCGGATAGGTTGAATAGTCGTAATGCAACATCGACAAACCTATGGCATATGGTTACCATATAATTCATCCTCTTGACCTCAATGCTCAAAAGATGACCTATGGTTTAACTAACAATCCTGAAAAATTATTTACAGTGTATTTCAAAATTTAGTGTTCATCGAATGAACCATCCTGATTGAGATTTTGCTAAATTAAAATACAGTGATGCATCTGCTCCAACATTTGGAGGGGTCAATCCCATTTTGACTCACACACTAACTTCACAAGTACTTGACTGCATCCAGTAGCCTTCCATCACTGAATTAGAAATTTAGATAGTTTGGTACCTAAGTACAGTGAGTTGCTTGCAAGTCACCATGGTGATCTTAGATCTAAGGGACACTTATATCCATATCTTTTGCGAGCCACTCTTGACAATAGAGAGCTACATAGATAGATCATGTTCAATAAAATATACCCCTACACTTCACCCGCATGCAAAACCAGTACATCATACTCCTTAGTTAAGAAGACAACCAACGCATATGGCATATAATGACCTATACTCATTTGATCATGAACAAGTTTAAGGACTAAATGACAAATCCTACTTTGTTGAGTCTAAATAGTCCTAAAAATTTTATCACATAGGAGTTCATTACAGGAAGATGCACAAAAGTGATGAAAATATCAAAATAATAATTTTATTTATTATAATAATTTAAGTATATTTACAATCAGCTCAACTATCTACAACCTAAATGATTGACTTTAGGATATATTTCCCAACACCTTACACTTACCTGGTCAGTTAAGTGGCTGATTCTTTACCTGAAGGGCTTGAAGGTGATCTTGACAGTTAGGAGCTATCTAGATCTAAGTAAATCTTAGGATAGAAAGTCCATGCTTGCTTAACTTGTTTATCCTTATAACTCAAATCCTAATTAAAATACTCTCCATTATCATCTATAGATCTAGGATCCTTTAGGTTCTCATCTTTAGAATTCTCTCTCTTTATCTTTTTTTTTAATTCTTTAAAATAAAATAAATAACAATCAGAGATGGATTATTATGCTAACCTATCGAGTAGAGTAGCTCATTTATAAGCTAATAGAAATCCTTTATATCCATTTTTTCCTCCTGCATAATACTTTTGTGCAATTTATTCGAGCCTCACCTATTATAAAAGTGAATGCCCACATCAATTTCCTAAGAATATGGAAGTTTATCAAGATCAAACCCAAATAGCCTATAGACTAGAAAATAATCCATACTTTAACACTTACAATCTAGGTTGGGGGACTTAATCAGATTTTTCATGGCAATTACAACTAGTGATTATCTCGGTACCACAAAGATCCACTTTTATGGATGCACCCTATAATATGCCCTACTCACAATATCAATCTTCTCCAAATAATAATGAGTCAACTTCTAAGAAGAGAATTCAGTAAGCAGTAGATAAATTAGAATTTACCAATCAACCATTGAATAATCTAGAGGAACAAAGGCTTAATTTTTTTAGAAAAATGCTTAAAAATCATGATAAAGTCACAAAATGACCTTATGCAAATCTTTAAAGAAGTAGAGAAGCGAGGGCTTACATTCAATCAGCATGGAGAAAGAGAGTTGCTCAGTCAGCCCAAGAGTGATGCTGAAGGACCATACCTAGCTAGAAATTTTAATGTTCCAAATTTTTTTTCTAAACTATCAAAGATAACTCTCAAAAATAATATGATCATAAAACAACTTCGCACAACTAAAAAGATCCTCCTATACCATATTACTGAGGCAGCAAAGTATAGGGCAGAACAAAAATGGTGGGATAATAAACCATTTCCATCATCATCTTCTTTACCTATGGTCATGGAACAACTTCATAAAACTAAAAAGATCCTATTAGACCATATAATTGAGGCAAAAAAGTATAGGAAAGAACCAAATATATGGGATAAACCAATTTCATCACCTTATTTATATATGGATCCATCCCTAAGTACCTTAGAATCACCAATTTCTTTTAACAGGGATGGACAAATTGATGAGATGATGGAATTAAGAAAGACTTTCCAAGAACCACAAGTGAATAATAACCTAGAGAAAGCTTCACTCATAATTTTTTACCAAGATTCATTAAATCCCTATTTGGCTCATTATGAGGTGGATGATTTTGATGACGATGGATATAATACAGAAGTTAATAACCAAGAAGATATATCCTATCTTAAAACCATCCCACCATGGATTGAAAAACTTGAGCCACCACCTAGCCCACCAATAGCTCCCTTATTAGAACCACCAACTAATTTAGAATTAAAAGTATTTACTGATGAATCTACTAACATACTACCAGTGATACCTATGTAGGAAGACCAACTTTTGGATGTTCTAAAAGCACATAAAGAAGCTATTGGATGGGATATTACCGATGCAAGAGATAACGATCTTAAGTCTGATTTTTCTATATTCAGCACTACTTTTGAGGATGGCCTCCAAAATTTATCTATAATATTAAAATAATGTATGAAGGCAGATTTAAAATTAATTTGGAAAAAGTGTCATACCTTAGATTAGGAAGAATTGATGCCTAGATATATTAGATCCAAAAAAGGGACTGGGTAGATCAAGTTATAGTAATTTCTAAACCACCACCCTCAATTTCAGCTTATCAAATATAATTCCTTCCTGAGTACCACAATAATAATAAACTTTGGAATAGCATGCTTGCTCCAAACACTTTATTGATTCGGGCTATGCTTAACCACCGAAAAGTATTCCATGAATGATTTTCTATCATGATGATAAGGTCTCCTGATTGATCTTATCTTTTTGGAACTCGGAAAGATGTACTCAAAATAATTATACCAAAAACTCTTTCATAGAGTTCGGCTGAAGACATTAAACTTAGAGCTTACTAAAAGGCAACCCAAATTTTAGTTTTTGTATTTAATATTTTTTTATTTTTAGTTTACCTTTCTTTCAAGATAAAGTGAAAGAGAAATCCTAATTTTTTGATCAAGTTTGTTCAGATCTGATCAGATTGAGAGAGATATTTTAAAAATTTCTCTCGTATATCTAGATTAGATCTAAGATATTTTAGATCTAATTTTATAAATCTAATAAATAAAAATAAATTAAATATGATTTAATTATACCTTGATGTTGGGTAATCCGATTATCCTTTGATGATCCTACTGATTGCCTGAGGTTCTAGATCTAGGCATGCAAGCGACTGACCTCTACCGGTATCCACTCAGGCTGGATCTGAAGATCTTCTCTTTCTTTATCATTTTTCTAAAAATCAAATCTAGATCTGATTTGGAGGATCTTCAAAACTTCTTCTGAAAATCAGCAGTCGTCTCTGCAGCAGTACTGCCTTCTTCCTTTCTCGTCAGCCTTTTCTTGCCTGGATCACACCAAACTAAAGCCCAACTTCTCTTGATCATGGAGAGGAGAGAGAGGATCAAAAGATGGCATGGAGGAGGAAGAGGGGTAGCCTTGGGGCATGGGCTAAGGGAGAACTCTATTTTAGGTTGGGCGCAGATAGGGTTTATATAGACCCTGCTGCGCCATGCAATGCCACATCATCCCGACCAATCACGTTGCTTCGTGCAATCAGATCTAAATCTGATTGGTGGGATGACATCACCTGATCCAATCAGATTAGAGTCCCACTAATTTATCCTTAGATGGCACCTAAGACTGATCAAAGTCTATAGCTAGGGGTCACCTAAGTAGAATCCAAGAAGCAACCTGGAGTCCCATCCATATGGGACTCCAGTCATTCCTATCCATGGGCGTACGCCTCCCTAGGCATGTGCCCCCTTCTTTCCAATATCTAGTAAGGGGATAAGCCCCTATCTACTCTCTAATAGGTGCATGACACATAGACAGATGTCCAAGGGTCAAAGGTCAACATTTGACCAAAGTCAAAAGACAAGAATTAGCAGGTGATAAAAAATGGCAGGTGTTGTCTCAAATTTATCTCATAAATTAAGACATCCCTTTTCTGATCTGGACAAGCTCTAGTCAGACCAAGTAAAGGTATCTGAATGAGCATAAACTCATTTGGCTTAGTTGAGACAACTTTTAATGATAGTAGAAGGAGAATGTTAGGCTCAATTGTGTGCTAGCACGATTTTCTTGAACCTAATTGAATCTAATTCAAATTAATTGAACTAGATTAGTCCAATTGATGATATCTAGATCAAAACTCTATTTGTATGATCCAGTTAGGTTCAATTCTGTATGGTAATGGGATATGTCACGATCTCTATCATCAAAACTTCTTTCGATGAATCAAAACTCTTTTGATTCAGACAACTAGATTGATCGATCATCTAAATCATTCTAATTGCTCCCAAAATCCACCAATGACACCTAGCAGTATATGATGACAACCCATCAAAACTAAAAATGAACCTCTTGGTGTAGCTACATGTGTGATTAAGTTCTTCTATCTTGAGCTCCGATCATATTAGGGTTAAGGTGAATTCGTCAAACCCTAATTTCTATCATATGATTTAATCATTCGATTCAAGTCCGATGTGAAAACCTTAATAGAAACTTTTTCTATTATTTCACTCTGCCATGGCCATAGGCTTATGGACTTGATTCTCATGATCATCATAGAGCTGCTCCTTATCCACCGAGGTAGATAGATTTTCTCTTGGTGCAATCCAATTCCTACAATAAATATGCTATAGCCAACATATACCTTAGGATTCTGAATGGCTAGGAGACTAAGTCATGGTGTAGTCGAACTATAACACCCTCAAGATGAACTACCGATGCACCTTAGATCAAAGAATCAGATACACCACTGCAGCTTCGAGTCAGTCATTGATGAGAAAGTAGACTTTCTTATGACTACTTGAGGTAGTCACACTCAGTGCCCTCATTCTCTAATGAGTACCTATACTCTCACTCCGATGTCTCTACATCATAGACTCAAGACTCATCTACTATGAAAAAGTGATTGTACACCAACCTTTCGGATCAATCACCATTCTCATGATGATCCTACGGTCATGAGCATTTTATGAGTTAATAATGAAAATTCTTGTCTTAAAATTTCAACTCTTTAAAATAAGAATTATCATTACCATTAACTCAAGAAATGTATCATAGATACTAAATATGCATTTGTGATAAAAAATAACTCATTTTATTATTTATAATCAAAATTATAATTTTGCCCCTAGAAGTGTATTACAAGTGTCAGCCAATTCTGGCTTTTAGGGCACACATATCTAATAGACTTCCACCTCACCTAAAGCTAATTGACTACAAATCTAAGTACTAGCCCAACGGCTTTGTAAGCGGGTCCACCGTATTATCTATGAAGTCAACTCTTTTGACCTCGACATAACCCTTCTCGAGGTAATCACGGATGAGGTGGTATCGCCGCTCGATGTGCTTGAATTTCTAGTGAGACCTCGACTTCTTAGTAAGGGCTATGGTGCCATTATTGTTGCAGTATAGAGGAATGGCATCACTCCGATCTCTGTGGCAAACTTCTTATACCATAATGCCTCCTTTGTAACTTCTGATGCAGTGATGTATTCTGCTTCTATGGTAGAATCTGCTATTACTGTCTGCTTGAAACTTTTTTAACTGATAGCTCTACCATTACACACAAACAAACTTTTAGATGTCGACTTTCGATCATCTATATCGAACATAAAATTTGAGTCCGTATACCCCTGAACTTAGAGTTCTCAATTACCAAAGACCAACAATATATCCTTAGTTCTTCTCAAATACATAAGGATACATTTCACAGAAGTCCAATGTTCTTCACCTAGATTCGACTGATATCAGCTTGTGACACTCACAGCATGGGCTATATCAGGTCGTATACATAATATGGCATACATGAGGCTCCCTATTGCTGAAGCATAAGGGATCTTGCGCATGCATTCTATTTTCTCAGGTGTGCTAGGTCACATCTTCTTGGAAAGATGAATGCCATGTCTGAAGGGTACCAACCTCTCTTAGAGTTTTCCATGCTAAACCTCTTTAGCACTTCCTCTATGTACATCTTCTGTGAAAGTCCTAGCATCCTATTCGATCTATCTCTATAGACCTTAATTTTCAGAATAAAAGATGCTTCTCCTAGGTCTTTCATGGAGAATTCTTTAGATAACCATATTTTAACTATGGTCAACATGGGAACATCATTCCCAATAAGGAGGATGTCATCCACATACAATATGAGAAAGACAACAGCGCTCCCACTAACCTTTCTGAAGACATATGGCTCCTCTTCATTCTTGATGAAACCAAATAATTTGATTACATCATTAAAACGAGTATTCCAGCTCCGAGATGCTTGCTTAAGTCCATATATGGACCTTTGCAGCTTGCATACCTTATGATCATCATCACTGGATGTGAAACCTAGTAGCTATTTCATATAGATATCTTCCTCAAGATATCTATTTAAGAATGTCATTTCATGTCCATTTGTCATATTTCATAATCGAAATAGACTACAATAGTAAGCAATGTGTGAATGCATTTAGCATAGCTACTGACGAAAAGATATCCTAATAGTCAATACCTTCGCATTGACTATAATCTTTTGCCACTAATCTAGCTTTGAATGTCTCCACATTCCCACCTGCACCAATCTTTCTCTTGTAGATCCATTTACACCCAATAGGTACTATACCTTCTGGTGGATCTACCAAGATCTAGACTTGGTTTGAGTGCATCGAATCAATTTCTGACTTCATTGCCTCTAACCATTTTTCAAGCTCGATATCCGATATCGTCTCGTTATAGATTTTGGGATCATCACCATGAATCCCATTACCTACGAGGAATATTTTCTCTACTTTCTCTAAAATAGTACCTAAGTATCTCTAAGGGGGACGAGAAACTCTTTTCGATCTATGAGGTGGAGGAGGTAGTGATTGGATTGGCTTAACCTGATTTGGTTCCATTTGGTCCTTAGCTCGTTTCTCTTGTGAGACTTTTTCATCAAGCTTGATCTGCTTTCTAATGTCGCTATCTTGAATAAACTATTTTTCAAGAAAGATGGCATGTTAACTCACAATCACATTGTGATCTTCTGGAATATAGAAATAATATCCTAATGACTCTTTAGGATATCCTATAAATCAAGCTCTGAAAGACCTAAAGTCTAACTTGTTTGCTTGTTGTCTTTTGACATGAGCCGGACAATTCTAAATTCTGATATGACTTAGACTTGGTTTCTTACCATGCCATATCTCATATGATGTGGTAGGAATGATTTTAGACGGAACCCTATTCAGTAAGTATATTACAGTTAATAAACAGTATCTCCAAAAAAAATCAGAAAGGTCTGTGAAGCTCATTATGGATCGGACCATATCTAATAGAGTTTGGTTCCTCCGTTCTGAAATTCCGTTGAGTTGAGGTGTTCCAGGTGGAGTCCATTGAGAGACTATTCCATTTTCCTTAAGATAGTCCAAGAATTTTCGACTAAGGTATTCACCTCCTCGATCTAATCGAAGAACCTTAATGGATTTTTCCATTTGCTTTTCCACTTCATGTCTGAATTTCTTAAACTTTTCAAAAGCTTCAGACTTGTGTCTCATAAGATACACATACCCATACCTAGATAAATCATTGGTAAAGATTATGAAGTAGACAAAGTTGCCTCTAGCCGACATATCAAATGGGCCACACACATCAGTATGTACTAAGGCAAGAAGATACATGGCCCTTTCCCCATGTCCTACAAAAGGGAGCTTAGTCATTTTGCCATGAAGATAAGATTCACAAATTGGATATGACTCGAAAGTCAACGGACTCAATAGCCTGATTTTTTTTAATTTGTTAACCCTATCTTCTACTATATGACCTAGTCTTAGGTGCCATAGATACCTATCGTTTGGACTATCCCTAGGTCGTTTCATGGTATTTATATTTTGCTCGATATTAAAAATAGATACATCAATATGTAACTGATAAAGATCGTTAATAAGAAAACTAATTGCAATTTTATTTCTTTCATAAAGAATGTTACAATGGTCCTTAAGAAAACTAATTACATAGCCTTCTAATGCAAGACAAGAAACAGAAATCAAATTCCTACTTGTTGCAGGCACATAATAACAGTCTTTTAACATGAAGTCTAAATCAGATGGTAGTCAAAGAGGATATATTTCCATGGCTACAGCAGCAACTCTTACTCCATTTTCGACGTGCAGGATCAACTCACCATCCCTCAGCCTCCTGCTATTCTCAAGACTCTGCATGGAAGTGCACAAATGTGCACTAAAATCAGAGTCAAGCACCCAACTAGATGCAGAAGAAACCATAAGGTTAGACTCAATAACGAGCACACCTCCAGAAGGACCTGCCTCCTTCTTATTCTTCAAGGTGGCCAGGTAAGTAGGGCAGTTTTGCTTTCAGTGGCCGTCATTGTTGCAATAAAAATGCTTTTCTTTGTCAGCGGCCTTCTTCTTTAGCTCTACCTTTTTCTTCTTTTCTCCTTCTACCTTCTACTTTTTCATAGACTTCTTCTTCTTTCCAAAAGACGTTCTCTTGGAAGAAGTCCATTCCATAGCAAGCACTGAGCCTTTGGAACCTTTCATAGAAAGCTCAGCGGTAACCAGCATGTTCATAAGTTTGGCCAAGGAATTTTGAAATTTATGTATATGGTAGTTCATGATGAACTGCCTATATGCATTAGTCAAGGATTATAGAATTATATTATTCTGCAAATCCAAGTTCAACCTCACTCCGAGCTTCATAAGCTCTTCTAAGTCCTTGATCATCATCAGATAATAATCTTGGACTAACTGCCCATCACGCATTTTAGCCTTGAATGGTCATTTAGTGACTTGATACTTGGCTGCGTGATTCTGTTCATCAAACATCTCTTGTAGGTGAGCCAACATTTGGCGGACAGTCCTGATATCTTTATGTTGGCACTGAAGCTCATCAAACATCGAGTCCAACATGTAGTATCTAGTCTTATTATCTTCGTCCGTCCATTTTTCAAGAGATGCTCTCTGTTCAGTGGATGGACGAGCTGGTAAGGTGGCAGGATCCTGATCCAATACATGAGTTAACTTCTCAAAATCCAAAATGATTTTAAAATTTTGAAGCCAATCCTTATAATTTGGTTTGGTCAGTCTATGGGTGTCCAGGATTCGTGCTAGTGGGTTGGATGCAGATATTTTTCTATAGAAAGTCAAAGTTTCTAGTTAAATATTGTAATTAAGACTTAACCAATTTATTTAAAATTTTAATTTTTAAATAAATTAGCTTTCACTATTTTTTTGGATCCCTACACTCCCTCTATAGAGATGCGAAAATCTCCATGATTAATGATTTCTAGTGGATGGTGCGGTCCCACCAACTAACTCATCACCTCACCTACAGTTATTGATGATGGGTTAGCCAATGAGTAAACAACTCTTGTTCAATGATTCCCTAATCATGGTACACCCAAACTTGATCTCTAATTCATGAATCTCATCGTGCCCAGAATATTGATCCACTCCTTAGTTAAGTCAGACCCACCATTTGGATAGATTGGATTCCTAATTGAGTCTCTCACCGTATCTAGAATATTGAGCACAATCCATCCTCCAGCCCGTAGCATCCAATGCCTAATAGACATGGTTGCATCTTTTTGGTGCAACTGAACCACTGTAACCAGTCGAGAACAATCAACTCTGGAAAGAGCCCGCATATCTATAATAGTAGAAGAACTTAGACTTAATCTTTTCTTAGGGAGATTAGATTTAGATCTCATTAAATTAGACTTGACATAGTCATAACCATTATGACTAACCTAGTGGCATGGATTAGCTCGAATTATTGACCATCTCAGATCAGGACTGAGCCAACAAACATGGCTAGGTAAGTGAGATCGGTGGAAGGGATATGCCATTAACTTGACAAGAATGCATTCGAGTCGAGTAGCTTCCAATTAAAAATCAGTCGGTCGTATCTGCCAAACTTACCTTAGACACCAAATTATTGAGCCAAAACTAATCGAGTTAGCCTACAATCTAGACTCTAACCATTGAACCTAATTAGGTCTTAGCTTGATCGATCACTCACGTGACTCGATCTTGACCTAGACTTAATCCTATTAGGCTGGTCAATTTAAGCACTATTGATCCCATCTAACCAACTCTTGATTTGATTTGCTTAACCGCTTAGACCTAATTAAGCTACCCAAGCCCGAACCCAATATTATGAATATGTCTTAGATCTAAAATTCTTAATTTTAGATCTAATTAATATTTCATAATCTTAATTCTTAATTAAGTTAGGGTTCACAAATAAAATATGTAAATAAAATCCTAGGATTTCAAGATCTAGGATTTTGCATAAAGTAAGTTTTTGATTTCTGATTAAGGACGAATGCGCAGCACCTCTACGCATCATAAGAATATCCCATTGAATGGGAGGAGAGGGCATTTAAACCTTACTTTATTCTTATGATCGAACGGCCAAGGGGAATGCCTTAATTAGAAATATAAATCTACAAAACTAGTTAGATCTATATCACATATCTCATATATAAAATTGATCTAACATAATACATGTTTTGCATACATCTCATGTATCATATCATGCATGTTTTTTAGATCTAAATTATCTCATAATTATCTAAAAAATTAGATTTAAATTGATCACATCAAAATAAATTCTAATCTAGATAATTATGTAGAACTATTCTACAACTAGTCTAAAGATGCATTCATCATATCTCATATGATCTAAAAATTAAATAATTTTATTTTTTATTTTTTAAATCTTATTATAATATTTATAATTATTAAAAAATAAAAAATAAATAGATCTAAAATTATAATTTAATCAAAATAAATCATGATTATGCAAGACTATGTATAGAACTATTCTATTTTATAACTAGTCATGCATATTGTAGAACTTAGATCTATATTATTTAATTTTAATTTATTCTAATTTTAAATCTAATCACATCTCATGTGATATCTAAAATCATCAATTATTAGATCAAAATAAATTAAAAATTAGATCTAAATAATTTAGAGAACCTGGCTCTGATACCAGTTGAAGGAAAAATTTTGATTTTTTGGATCAGGTTCGTTCAGATCTGATCGGATCGAGAGAGATATTTCAAAAATTTCTCTCATGTATCCAGATCAGATCTAAGATATTTCAGATCTAATTTTATAGATCTAATAAATAAAAATAAAAATAAAAGTAAATTAAATTTGATTTAATTATATCTTGATGCTGGGTAATTCGATTATCCTTTGATGATCCTACTGATTGCCTGAGGTTCTGGATCTAGCCACACAAGCGTCTGACCTCTATCGATATCCATTTGGATTGGATCTAGAGATCTTCTCCTTCTTTATTACTTCTCCAAAAATTAGATCTGGATCTGATTTGGAGGATCTTCAAAACTCTTTCTGAAGATCAGCAGTCGTCTCTATAGTAGTGCTTCTTCCTTTCTCGTCAGCCTTTTCTTGCCTGGATCGCACCAAACTAAAGCCCAACTTTTCTTAGGCATGGAGAGGAGAGAGAGGATCAGAAGATGGCATGGAGGAGAGAGAGGGGCAGCCTTGGGGCATGGGCTAAGGGAGAACTCTATTTTAGATAGGGCACAGATAGGGTTTATATAGACCCTGCTGTGCCATGCAGTGTCACATCATCCTGGCCAATCATATTGCTTCATGTAATCAGATCTAAATCTGATTAGTGGAATGACATCATTTGATCCAATCAGATGAGAGCCTCACTAATTCATCCTTAGATGGCGTCTAAGATTGGTCAAAGTCTATAGCTAGGGGTCACCTAAGTAGAATCCAAGAAGCAACCTGGAGTTCCATCCTATGGGACTCCAGTCGTCCCTATCCATGGGCGCATGCCTCCCTAGGCATGCACCTCCTCCTTTCCAATATCTAGCAAGAGGACAAGCCCCTATCTGCTCTCCAATAGGTGCATAATACATGGGCAGATGTCCGAGGGTCAAAGGTCAATGTTTGACCAAAGGCAAAAGATAAGAATTAGTAGGTGATAAAAAATGGTAGGTGTTGTCTCAAATTTATCTCATAAATTAAGACATCCCTTTTCTGACCTGGACAAGCTCTAGTCAGACTAAGTAAAAGTACTTGAGTGAGCACCAACTCATTTAGCTAAGTCGAGATAACTTTTAATGATAGTAGAAGGAGAATATTAGGCTCAATCATGTGCTAGCATGATTTTCTTGAACCTAATTGAATCTAATTCAAATCAATTGAACTAGGTTAGTCCAATTGATGATATCTAGATCTAAACCCTTATTTGTGTGATCTAGTTAGGTTCAGTTCTGTGTGGTAATGGGATATGTCGCGATCTCTATCATCGATATCATCAAAACTCCTTTCGATGGATCAGAACTCTTCTAATTCAGACAACTAGAATGATCGATCATCTAAATCATTCTAATTGCTCCCAAAATCCACCAGTGACACCTAGCAGTATATGGTGGCAACCCATCAAAACTAAAAATGAATCTCTTGGTGCAGCTACCTGTATGATTAAGTTCTTCTATCTTGAGCTCCAATCAGATTAGGGTTAAGGTGAACTCGTCAAACCCTAATTTATATCATATGATTTAATCATTTGATTTAAGTCCAATGTGAAAACCTTAATAGAAGCTCTTTTTATTATTTTACTCTACCATGGTCATGGGCTTATGGACTTGATTCTCATGATCATCATAGGGTTGCTCCTCATCCATCGAGGTAGATAGATTCCCTCTTGGTGCAATCTAATTCCTACAATGAACATGCTATAGCCAACATACACCTCAGAGTTTTGAATGGCTAGGAGATCAAGTCATGATGTAGTCAAACTATAACACCCTCAAGATAAACTATCGATGCACCTCAAGTCAAAGAATCAGACACATCACTGCAACTTCGAGTCAGTCATCGACGAGAAGGTAGACTTCCTTATGACTACTCGAGGTGGTCACACTTAGTGCTCTTATTTTCTAATGAGTATCTGTAATCTCATTCCGATGTCTCTACACCGTAGACTCAAGACTCATCTACTATGAAGAAGCGATTGTACACCAACCTTCTAGATCAATCACCATCCTCATGATGATCCTATGGTCAGGAGCATTTTATGAGTTAATAATGAAAATTTTTGTCTTAAATTTTCAACTCTTAAAAATAAGAATTATTATTATCATTAACTCAAGGGATGTATCACAGACACTAAATACACATTTATGATAGAAAATAACTCATTTTATTATTTATAGTTAAAATTATAATTTTGCCCCTATAAGTCTATTACAAGTGTTAGCCAATTCTGACTTCTAGGGCACACATATCTAACATTAAGTTGGGGGGAGAACTACAAAATCCATTCTAAACGAAGAATAATTAAAGCCCAAGCCGAGATCAGAAATAAATTATGTCAAATGAAGTCTTTTCTTATTATTTTTTTATTTATCATACTTTATTCTTTCCTTCATTGAGGATAATGAAAATTAAGTTAGGAGAAAGATAAATAAAAATAATTAAGTCCTCAAGTATGATAATAATTAGTCTTATATATCTGATTTTATGCTGATTTAAAATTTTTTGAATATTTTAATCGATGATTGATTAATGGTCTAGAGAATTTTTTAAAATACTAAGAATCAAATTATTAAGAAAACTTAATAAATGGTCAGGTCTAGAATAGAATAAATTTTTGAGTAATTCTAAAATCTTCTTCCAGCCTATATTCAATAAAGAATCAACTTTATGTGGGTATGAATGAAAAAATTAAAAAAAATTTAAAAAATAGTGAAGAAAAAAGAAATAAAAAGTAAGTTTTAAATATTGGTCTCCCACGAGATAATCGGGTCCCATTGCTTAAGTAAGCAATATTACTTACATCAAAAAGTGGGCAATGTGAAGAAACTTGTTATACAGTTAGTTTTAACCTATAGCCTATTTGACTCGAGTCAATAAGTCCGAGGGGTATTCTACACCTAATGCTCTAAAGTCAATTGGTTTGAGAGTTATTAATCCAAAGCTTACTACAAGGATCAGATAGAAAGCTTAAGAGGTTAAAACATTGCACTGGTTATATTAAAAAAAAGAAAACTCTAGTCCATACTAAATATAAAAAATTTAGAGAATAAAAGTAAAAAATTGATTAGAAAAAAGCTCTTAAATTTTATGTTCTTCACTTAACCACTATTTGGGATGGAATTAATAAGCTAATGATGTATTTCTTAAATCTCTAGCTAGGTATCAACTGACTTTAAGATGACTTGAAGAAACTTTTGTATCTTATCGAGTCAGTACATACTTCTAATTTTTCTTTTTTTACTTGAGAGTGAGTAAAACTTAAATTAGAGGATATGATAATTATCATAAATTATTAAATAATAATATTAAATCATATATTAATTAATATTTATTTAAAAAATAATATTTTTATTAGTATTTTATAAAAAAAGCCTATCAATGTAAAAAGCTTGATTTATGGGTTCTAACAGAATAAATTTTACTTAAATCGGAGCTCAAACGAAAAAATTATGAAGTCTAGAAGTTTAAAATAAAAGAAAAACAAAAAAAGACCAGGGCATGGTGGATGGACCAGTCGGTCCATGGAATAGGCATGGACCACCCAACTTAGCAGACATGGCTAATCAACGCACGAGATGTGGTGGACCTAAACCCTTAAAGGATTTACCAAAAATTCCACATGGCGTATAGGGGCATTTCAATCATTTTATCTGGCATGCTAGTTTCTGATTGGCTACGGTCCTCGATGAGCTCGATCCATGATAGTCCAGCAGCATAGTTTTGCACAATTTGATGGTCCTCATTGCTCCCGATCAGCATCCAATGGCTATGACTCATTCTCAATTTGATTTGGATCCAGGCTTCATCTGAGCGCGATCCAATGGCAAAAATTCATCCAAACGATGATTCGATAGCCCAAAATCAATCTGGGCGATAATATAAGGCCGATATGATGGATTTTAATGAAAGCTAGGGTGTTTGATCAAGATCCAATGGTTAGAACTTTAACAAACCTAAATCATTTGAGTTAAACTCCAATTTGAGTCCAATAAGGAGCCAAAAATCCCAAATTCACTCTATTTAAGGGCTTGATATGCCACAGATTCAACAAAGAACCCCTTGTGAGGGGAATTAGCCCTCTAAGCTCTCTTCTCTCTTCTCTTTCTCTCTCCCTTCTCTTCTTTTCTTCTCTTTTCTTCTTTCTTTTTCTTTTCTTTTTCTTTTCTTGTTCTTTTATCTAGGAGATTCCAATATGCCATAAGCTAGCAAGATCAACTCTATGTCCGGCTAGAGGTCTTGTATCTAGAAGAGTAAGAAAAATCCTTCGATCATGAGAGTTTATAATTTGAACAATGTATTTCTTTTTATTGGATAATAAAATTTCTTCATCTTTTACATATTTTTCTCATTTATGCTTTAATATTAAAATTCTTATAATTTATAACTAAAGAGACAGATCATGATCGTGAAAAAATACGATCTGTACTCAAGTTTGGATAAATTATAAGATTTATATTTTAATATTTAATTTTTTATAATTTAGACCTAAGAGGATAGATCGTGATTGTAGATAGATATGGTCTATACTTAAATTAAAATAAATTATAAAAATTAATCAAAATTATATTTATTGTTCTTTGATTACATGATCTAAATAGTCTATGTCTTTGAGATGGTCATGATCATGTTCGATATCGTCCATGCTCGGTAAAATAGGTTATGTTAAAATTAGATCAAAATAACATATATCTCATAAGATTACATGTTGACAATAGAAAGATTGCATGAATCAATTATAAACTTGAATATTGAAAGATGAAACTAAAATCCTAGACAACTTCTTTTCTTACTCTTAATTAATTCTTAAATCCTAATTAATTAAATCTCTACTTTCTTTAATTTTAATTTGCTAAATTTAAATTAGTTCTTTTTAAATTACTGCTTTAAATTCTTGCTTCATAAATCAAATTAAATTTTATTTTTTATTTATTGAATGCAACTCAGCCTTCAATCTTTGAGGAAATCGACATCCAACTTATCAACTATCCTACTTAATAGTAAAATTGAATCTAATTTTTATTTGATGCTCACACAACAAGTAGTCACCTACTGACATGACTTACTACATGGACAAGATCTAGCCTACAATGCACTATAGCATACATCAAATTTCTTACTTCAGAGGCATATGGTATACTCTCCATCTCCTAAGCCTCCACCTTAGTCTGTGGTAGCATAGTCTTTGAAAGCTTGAAGTGCCCAACAAATGGTAGTGCCACCAACTTGGTCTTCTTTATTTCAAAACTTTCAAGTATCTTTTGTATATAACTACTCTAAGATAAATATAACAACCTCTTTACTCTATCTCTGAGGATCTCCATGCCTAGAATCTTTCTTGTAGGTCCCAAATTCTTCATCTCAAACTTCTGAGATAAGGCTTCCTTCAGTTCATGCACAACTTTCTTATTCCTGCATGCTATCAACATATCATCCACATATAAGAGCAAATACAATCTAGACTCATCCTCCAGAGTCTTCACATAGACACATGAGTCATGCTTACACCTGAAAAGTCCAATGATCCTTACATATGAATCGAAGCACTTGTATCACTGTCTTAGCAACTGTTTCAATCCATACAATGACTTCTGTAGCAAACATTCCTTCCTTTCTGACCTTAGCTTTGTGAACCCCTATGGCTACTCTATATATATGCTTTCTTCCAAATTTTCATGGAGAAAGGCCATCTTGACATCCATCTACTCTAGCTCCAAATCCTAAGTTGCTACTATGCTTAATAGTACCCGAATGGACATGTGTCTAACAACTAGAGAGAAGACCTCACTGAAGTCAATACCTTACTTCTGGAATTATCCTTTGGCCACCAATCTCATCTTATACCTAATACCTCCCTACTCTGAAAGCCCCTCCTTGCATTGGAAGACCCATTTGCATCCAATGGGTCTCTTCCCATCTGGTATCTGAACCAACTACCAAGTTTGGTTCTTATGGAGTGACTGCCTCTCCTCAGACATCACTTGAACCCACCTATCTCTATCATGGATCTCCACTACCTTCTCATAGGTATACGGGTTCCCATTTGTAGTCACCAAAGCATATGAAATAGACTCCTTAAAGCCGTATCATTTTGGTTACCTAATATTTCTTTTAGGCTTGTGCAATGCAACTCCGATGCCTATCCTAGGTCCAGTCTACTCTTGTTAGACCTTCTAGCTTCTTTCTCCTGTCTAAGCCCTGTCCATCAATGGAGACTTCTTTGAAAAGTGCTCCACCTGATTGTCAAGTCCGCCATGTGTACCTATAAAAGGCAATATAGTATAGGAGATTAGCCATCAACCTTCATCCAGCTGGACCTCTTGTTACTCCTTCTGTTCTTCCATGTCCCCTTGCTTCAGAAGAACTGAGCTATCATCAAAGACTATATCTCTATTGATATAGCCTTCTTCTCTAAGGGATTCCACAATCTGTATTCCTTCACTCCCTATAGATAGCTTAGGAATACCATCTTCTTTGACCTGGCATCCAGCTTACTCCATTCACCAGCAGTGATAAGCACATAGGCTACGCAACTAAACACCCTAAGGTGGCCCAACTCCACCTTCTTCCCAAACTACTCCTTAGGAATCCCTTCTTCTAGTCTAGTATGAGGTAACCAATTCATCAGGTAGCTATTAGATGTATGCCCTAGAAGCTAAATTGGCTGATACTTGTAATACTTTCTAAGGACATAATTTATAATTTTGACTTATTATTAATAAAATTTAGATTATTCTTTCAATCACATATGTGTATTATGTGTCTGTGATTTATCCATTGGATTAATAAGTATGATAACACATATTCTCAAGAGTTGAGAATTTGAGACATGTATTATTATAATTAACTAATAAAATACTCTCGATCGTAGGATCATCACGAGGATAGTGATTGATCTAGAAGATTGGTATACGATCATTTTCTTAGGATAGATGAGTTTTGAATCTACGATATGGAGATACCAGAGCAAAAGTATAGATGCTTGTTAAGAATAAGGATACTGAGTGTGACCAACTTTGAGCAGTTATAAGGAAGTCTACCTTCTCTTCAATGACTCACTCGTCGCTACAGTTGTGTGTCCAGTTCTTTGACCTGAGCTACATCGATAATTCATCTTGAGAGTGTTATAATTTGACTACACCATAACTCGATCTCCTAGCTATTTAGAATTCTAAGGTGCATGTTGGCTATAGCATGATTTATTGTAGGAATTGGATCATGCCAATATGAAATATATCAACCTCGGTACAGGAGTAGTCCTATGATGATCATGAGATTGAGTTCTAAAGTCCATGGCTATAGAAGCGTGAAATAATAGAAATAGTTTCTATTAGGATTTCATATCAGACTCAAATCAAATGATTCAATTATATGATGGATATTAGATTTGATGAGTTAACCTTAACCTAAATCTTGTCAGAACTCATGATAGAAAAATCGAATCACACGATAGCTATATCGACAGGTTCTTATTCAGTTCTGATGGATTGCCACTACATACTACTAGGTGTCATTAGTGGATTATAGGATCAATTAGAATTATCTTGATGATCGATAATTCAAAATAGGTGAATCAAAAAAGTTGTAGTCCATCAAAAGATATTTCAATGATATCGATGATGGAGATCATGACATATTCTATTACCATACAGAATTGAATCTATGGGATCACACAAATAAGAATTTAGGTCTGGATGGTTTTAATTGGACTCACATAGTTCGATTGATTTGAATTTGATCTAATTAGGTTCAAGAAAATCGTACTAGTACATAATTGAACCTAACTTTCTCCTGCATTGGATTTTCTGATTGGTTTGGACTTAATCAAATTAGATTTGGCTTGTTCAAAATCCTCCTTTGGGCTTGTCCTAATTTGATTAGGATGATGTCCTAATGTCTTATGTGGATTAGCATAATGGGTGCCAAGTGTTGGCGCCTCCCCCTCCTCCCCCCCACTTTGACCAAGTCTTGCGCATGAGGAGAAGGGGCGCAACCCCCTAGAATTTCTCTAGGGGCATGCACCCCTAGATACCTTTCTTAGAGAGAGAGGGTGCACGCCCATTCCTAGCATGCACCCCTTAGAGATAAGGATGGTGGGAGGAGTTTAATTCCAACAGAAGTTGTTGAGATTTAAACAATTTTGAGCAAGTCAAACTGGAGAGATAATCCCTGGGCACCAACCACTCTTATCTGATAAGAGTGGCACATGCCAGGAGAAGCATTTTGTGTAACAAAATGCTATGGAAATTCAGATGGGGCACCACACTTTATTAAAGAGTCCTTCTACTTCTAAAACTTTGATCCGATCAAAGTCTAGAAGCCCTAGAACTCTAAGTCTTCTGGTTTTTCAATAAATAGGAGACTAGGATAAAGGGTTTGGCCATTCTAGTCGCCCACTGTGAAGCCCTGCTTCTCCCTCTCTATGCCTCCTCCCTTCTCTAGATCCACTCTCTCCCTTCCTCTCTCCCACACCCAAGTGTTGGGTTGATTGTGCTTTCAAGGGTCAAAGTGTTGTCCGTGCAAGAAGAAGAAGGAGATCGATCATGTGTCGATCGAGATGCTACTAGCAATTTGATTGAAGGCAAAAAAAGGAGGTCCATATCTAAATTTATGAATTCAAATCGAGCAAGGAGAAGACCTCTAGATATAATTCGAGTGGATACCAATAGAAGCCGGATGCGTATGTGACCAGAAGCGAACCTCAGCATTGAAGTCAGATCATCAGAGAAGGCAAATATGCATGTTTTATTTCTAGGTTTATACAGTCAGATCTAAGAACACTTAGATTAGATCGGATCGGTAAAAAATTTTAAAATTCTACTGCAATAGATCTAATCCGATCTGGTTGATCTAAAAGATCCTTCAACTAGAATCAAAGCCCGGTTGTAGGTTAATTCATATATCTAAATTGCATAGATCTAGATTAGTTTTTGATGAGATAAAAAATAGAATTTGATTAAATTGCATGAGATATAATTTAAATTGATACATGAAATATATGCAATGCATGATCAGATTAGATCTAATTTTATATATATGATATTTATGTAGATCTAGATCTGTTAGTAGTAGTAAAAATATTATGATTAAGGTAGTCCTCTTGGTCGTCCGGTCATAAAAGTAAGAAGGGCTTTAAAGATCCTCACTTTTCATTCGATGGGGTGCAGTTATGGTGTGTAGGGGTGCTGCATGATGATCCTTATGAAGAAAAAAATCAAAACTTACTTTCTACTAAACCCTAGATCCAAAAATCCTAGGATCTAATTTTTGTGCTTTGTTTTTGTTATTTTTGAACTATGTTACACTTAATTAAGAATTAAGTTATGAAATTGATTAGATCTAAAATTGAGAATTAAAGATCAAAGACACTTTCATAATACATGGGTTTAGGGTATGGATAGCTTGATTAGGTCTAGCTGTTAGATATGTATGCCCTAGAAGCCAGAATTGGCTGACACTTGTAATACACTTCTAAGGGCAAAATTATAATTTTGACTATAAATAATAAAATGGATTATTTTCTATCACATAAGTGTATTTAGTGTCTGTGATACATCCTTTGAGTTAATGGTAATGATAATTCTTATTTTCAAGAGTTGAAAATTTAAGACAAGAATTTTCATTATTAACTCATAAAATGCTCCTGACCGTAGGATCATCATGAGAATGGTGATTGATCCGAAAGATTAGTGTACAATCGCTTCTTTGTAGTAGATGAGTCTTGTGTCTACGGTGTGGAGATATCGAAGTGAGAGTACAGGTACTCGTTAGAGAATGAGGGCACTGAGCGTGACCACCTCGAGTAGTCATAAGAAAGTCTACCTTCTCATCGATGACTGACTCGATGCTGCAGTGGTGTATCTGATTCTTTGACCTGAGGTGCATCGGTAGTTCACCTTGAGGGTGTTATAGTTTGACTACACCATGACTCGATCTTCTAGCCATTCGAAATCCTGAGGTGTATGTTGGCTATAGCATATTCATTGTAGGAATTGGATTTCACCAAGATGGAATCTATCTACCTCGGTGGATGAGGAGCAGTCCTATGATTATCATGAGAATCAAGTCCATAAGCCCATGGCCATGGCAGAGAGTAAAATAATAGAAAGAGTTTCTATTAGGATTTTCACATCGAACTTGAATCGAATGATTAAATCATATGATAGAAATTAGGATTTGATGAGTTCACCTTAACCCTAATCTGATTGGGGCTCAAGATAGAAGAACTTAATCACACAAGTAGCTATACCAACAGGTTCATTTTCAATTTTGATGGATTGCCACCATATGCTGCTAGGTGTAATTGATGGATTTTGGGAGCAATTAGAATGATTTAGATGATCGATCATTCTAAGTTGTCTGAATCAGAAGAGTTCTGATCCATCGAAAGGAGTTTCGATGATGTCGATAATGGAGATCATGACATATCCCATTACCATGTAGAACTGAACCTAACTGGATCATACAAATAAGAGTTTGGAACTGGATATCATCAATTGGACTAACCTAGTTCAATTGATTTGAATAAGATTCAATTAGGTTCAAGAAAATCATGCTAGCACACGATTGAGCCTAACGTTCTCCTTTTTCTTATCATAAAAGTTGTCTCAACTAAGCCAAATGAGTTTGTGCTCACTCAGGTACCTTTACCTGATCTGACTGAAGCTTGTCCAAGTCAGAAAAGGGTTGTCTTAATTTATGAAAAAAATTTGAGACAACACCTACCATTTTTCGTCACCTGCTAATTTTTGTACTTTAACTTGGTCAAACGTTGACCTTTGACCCTTGGACATCTGCCCATGTGTCATGCACTTATTGGAGAGCAGATAGGGGCTTGTCCCCTCTCTGAAAATTAGAAAGAAGGGGGTGCACACCTAGGATGGTGTGCGCCCATGGATAGGGATGCTGGAGTCCCATACGGATGGGACTCCAGGTTGCTTCTTATTTTCTACTTAGGTGGCCCTTAGGTATCTACTTTGATCAGTCTTAGGTGCCATCTAAGAATGAACCTATGGGTGTCTCATCTGATTGGATCAGGTGATGTCATCCCATCAATCAGATTTAGATCTGATTGTATGAAGCAACGTGATTGGTCGGGGTGATGCAGCACTGTATGGCGCAGCAAGTCTATAAAAGGACCCTATCTGCGTCCACTTTTAAGAACTCCTCTTCTAAGCCACACCCCAAGGCTACCCCTCTTCCTTCTTCATGCCACCATCTGACCCTCTCTCTCCTCTCCATGTATAAGGAAGTTGGGTTCAGATTAGTGCGAGTCAGGCAAGGAAAGGCTGACAAAAAAGGAAGAAGGCAGCACTGCTGCAGAGACAATGGGTGATCTTCAGAAGAAGTTTTGAAGATTCTCCAAATCAGGTCTAGATCTAATTTTTGGAGAAAAGAAATAGAAGAAGAAGATCTCCAGATCTAGCCTGAGTGGATACCGATAGAGGCCAGGTGCTTGCATGGCTAGATCTAGAACCTCAGGGCTTCGGTAGGATCATCAACGGATAATCAGATTATCCAAAATCAAGGTAAAATTAATTTAAAATTAATTTAATTTTACTTTTTTATTTATTAGATCATAAAATTAGATCTAAAAAGTGTCAGATCTAATTAGAATCTAAGAGATAATTTTTAAAATATGTCTCTCGATTCAATCAGATCTGAACGAACCTGACTACGAAAAATCAGGATTTTCCTTCAACTAGTATCAGAGCCAGGTTCTTATAAAATTTATTTAGATCTAATTTAATCTAATTAATTAGTGATTTTAGATATTACATGAGATGTGATTAGATCTAAAATCAAAAAAATAAAAAATTAAAATTAATTAATCTAGATCTAATATGTATGAGATACATAACTAGACTAGATATAGAATTATTCTATGTGTAGTCTAGTATAATCATATTTTTATTTAATTAAATATGATTTTTAGATCTATTTATTTTTTATTTTTTGATATTATAAATATTATAATTAGATCTAAAAATAGAAAATAAATTAAATTTAATTTGTTTATATGAGATATGATAGTTGCATGTTTAGACAAGTTGTAGAATAGTTCTGCAAATAGGTCTAGATTAAATTTTATTTGATAAAGATTAAATTTAAATTTAATTTTTTAGATGATTATGAGATAATTTAGATCTAAAAAATATGCATGCATGATATATGTGATATATATAAAAATATTTTAATTAGATCTATTTTTTTATATGAGATATATGCTTAGATCTAATTAGTTTTTGTAGATTAGTTATTTTTCTGATTAAGGCGTTCCCTTTGGCCGTCCGATCATAAGAACAAAGTAGGGCTTAAAGACCCTCTCCTCCCATTCGATGGGGTGTTCTTATGATGTGTAGGTGTGCTGCGCGTTCGTCCTTAATTAAAAATTGAAAACTTACTTTCTGCAAAATTCTAGATCCTAAAATCCTAGGATCTTATTTACATGTTTTGTTTAAGAACTCTAACTTAATTAAGAATTAAGTTTATGAAATATCAATTAGGTCTAAAATTAAGAATTTCATATCTAAGACATATTCATAAATCTAGGTTTGGGCTTGGATAGCTTAATTGGGTCTAGCGGTTGATCAAACCGAATCAAGAGTTGGTTAGATGGGATCAACAATGCTTAAATTGACCCGCCTAATAGGATTAAGTCTGGGTCAAGATCGAGTCACGTGAGTGATCGATCAAGATAAGACCTAATTAGGCTCAGTGGTTAGAGTCTAGATTGTAGGCTAACCTGATTGGTTCTGCCTCAACAATTTGGTGTCTAAGGTAAGTTTGGAAGATACGACCGACTGATTTTTAATTAGAAGCTACTCGACTCGAATGCATTCTTGTCGAGTTAATGGCATATCCCTTCCACCGGTCTCACTTACCTGGCCATATTTATTGACTTAATTCTGATCTGAGGTGGTCAATAATCCGAGCTAACCCATGCCACTAGGTCAAGTCTAGTTTAATGAGACCTAAATCAAATCTTCTTAAGAAAAGATTAAGTCTAAGGTCTTCCACCATTGTAGATGTGCAGGCCCTTTTCGAGGTTGATTGTTCTCGACTGCTTACAGTGACTCAGTTGCATCAAAAAGATGCAACCATGTCTATTAGGCATTGGATGCTATAGGCTGGAGGATGAATTGAGCTCAATATTTTGGATACGGTGAGAGATCCGATTAGGAATCTAGTCTGTACAAATGGTGGGTCTGACTTAACTAAGAAGTGGATCAATATTTCGGACATGGTAAGATTCATGAATTAGAGACCAAGTTTAGGTGCACCATGATTAGAGAATCATTGAACAAGAGTTGTTCACCCATTGGCTAATCCATCATCAATAACTGTTAGGTGAGGTGATAAGTAAGTCGGTGGGACCGCACCACCCACAAGAAATCAATAATCGTGAAGATTTTTACATCTCTATAGAGGAAGTGTAGGGATCTAAAAAAATAGTGGGAGCTAATTTATTTTAAAATAAAATTTCTAAACAAATTGGTTAAAGTCTTAATTATAATATCTAACTAAAAACTTTGACTCTCTATAGAAAAATGTTTGCATCCAGTCTACTAGCACGAATTCTGGACACCCATAGACTGACCGGACCAAATTACAAGGATTGACTCTAAAATTTTAAAATTATTTTAGGTTTTGAGAAGTTAACTCATGTATTGAACCAAGACCCTCCCACCTTACCAGCTCGTCCATCCACTGAACAAAGAGCATCTCTGGATAAGTGGACTGATGAAAATAATAAGGCCAGATACTACATGTTGGGCTCAATGTCTGATGAGCTTCAGCGCCAACATGAAGATATCAAAATTGCTTGCCAAATGTTGGCTCACCTACAGGAGATGTTTGGTGAACAGAGTCGCGCAACCAAGTATTAAGTCACTAAATGATTGTTCAAGGCTAAGATGTGCGATGGGCAGTCAGTCCAAGATCATTGTCTGATGATGATCAAGGACTTAGAAG
Source organism: Cocos nucifera (assembly GCA_006176705.1). Lineage (NCBI taxonomy): Eukaryota > Viridiplantae > Streptophyta > Magnoliopsida > Arecales > Arecaceae > Cocos > Cocos nucifera. The sequence continues at coordinate 42,299 of QRFJ01005172.1, forward strand.
AGCTTGAGAAGCTTGAAGTGAGGTTGGACTTGGATCTGTAGAATGACATAATTCTGCAATCCTTGACTGATGCATTTGGGCAGTTCATCATGAACTACCATATGCATAAACTTTAAAACTCCTTGGCCAAACTTATGAACATGCTGGTTACCGCTGAGCTTTCCATGAAAGATTCTAAAGGCTCAGTACTTGCTATGGAATAGACTTCTTCCAAGAGAAAGTCTTTTAAAAAGAAGAAGAAGTCTGTGAAAAAGCAGAAGGTGGAAGGAGGAAAGAAGAAAAAGCAGAGCCGAAGAAGAAGGCCGCTGACAAAGGAAAGTATTTTCATTGCAACAATGACGGCCACTGGAAGCAGAACTACCCTACTTACCTGGCCACCCTAAAGAAGAAGGAGGCAGGTCCTTCTAGAGGTATGCTCGTTATTGAGTCTAACCTTATGGTTTCTTCTGCATCCAGTTGGGTGCTTGACTATGGTTCTAGTGCTCACTTGTGCACTTCTATGCAGGGTCTTGAGGATAGCAGGAGGCTGAGGGGTGGTGAGATGATCCAACGCGTCAGAAATGGAGCAATGATTGCTGTCGTGGCTGTGGAAATATATCCTCTTTAACTACCATCTGGTTTAGACTTAGTATTAAAAAATTGTTATTATGTGCCTACAGCAAGTAGGAATTTAATTTCTGTTTCTTGCCTTGCAGTAGAAGACTATATAATTAGTTTTCTTAAGGACCATTGTAACATTCTTTATGAAAGAAATAAAATTACAAATGGTTTTCTTATTAACGGTCTTTATCAGTTATATGTTGATGTATCTATTTTTAACTTCGAGCAAAATATGAATACCATAAAATTAAAATGTCCTAGGGATAGTCCAAATGATAGGTATCTATGGCACCTAAGATTAGGTCATATAGTAGAAGATAGGGTTAACAAATTAGAGAAAACTGGGCTATTGAGTCCATTGATTTTCGAGTCATATCCAATTTGTGAATCATGTCTTCATGGCAAAATGACCAAGCTCGCTTTTATAGGACATGGGGAAAGGGCCACGGTCTTCTTGCCCTAGTACATACAGATGTGTGCAGTCCATTCGATGTGCCGACTAGAGGTAACTTAGTCTACTTCATAACCTTTACCAATGATTTATTTAGGTATGGTTATGTGTATCTTATGAGACATAAGTCTGAAGCATTTGAAAAGTTCAAAGAATTCAGACATGAAGCAGAAAAGAAAACTGAAAAATCCATTAAGGTTCTTCGATCAGATCGAGGAGGTGAATACCTTAGTCGAAAATTTCTGGAGTATCTCAAAAAAAATGGCATAGTCTCTCAATGGACTCCACCTAAAACACCTCAACTCAATGGAGTTTCAGAATGGAGGAATTGGATCCTATTAGATATGGTCCGATCCATGATGAGCTTCACAGACCTTCCTGATTTTCTTTGGGGATACTATTTGTTAACTGCAATATACTTACTGAATAGGGTTTCTTCTAAAACTGTTCCTACCATATCGTATGAGATATGGCATGGTAAGAAACCAAGTTTGAGTCATCTCAGAATTTGGGGTTGTCCGGCTCATGTCAAAAGACAACAAGTGGACAAGTTAGACTTTAGGTCCTTTAGAGCTCGATTCATAGGATATCCTAAAAGGTCATTAGAATATTATTTCTACATTCCAGAAGATCAAAATGTGATTATGACTCGACATGCCATCTTTCTTAAAAAATAGTTTATTCAAGATAGCGGCATTGGAAAATAGATCAAGCTCGATAAGAAAATCTTACAAAAGCAACGAGCTAAGGACCAAATGGAACCAAATCAGGTTAAGCCAATCCATACACTACCTCCTCCACCTCGTAGATCGGAAAGAATTTCTCATCCTCCTGAAAGGTACTTAGGTACTATTTCAGAGGATGTAGAGGAAATGTTCCTCATAGGTAATGGAGTTCATGGTGATCCCAAAACCTATAACGAGGCGATATCAGATATCGACTCCGAGAAATGGTTAGAGGCAATGAAGTTAGAAATTGACTCAATGCACTCAAACCAAGTCTGGACCTTGGTAGATCCACCAAAAGGTATAGTACCTATTGGATGTAAATGGATCTTCAAGAGAAAGATTGGTGCAGATAGGAATGTGGAGACATTCAAGGCTAGATTAGTGGTAAAAGATTATAGTCAATGCGAAGGCATTGACTATCAGGATACCTTTTCGTCAATAGCCATGCTAAAATTCATCCGCACATTGCTTGCTGTTGCAGTCTATTTCGATTATGAAATATGGCAAATGGACGTGAAAACGACATTCTTAAATGGATATCTTGAGGAAGATATCTATATGGAACAGTCGCTAGGTTTCACATCCAGTGATGATGATCACAAGGTATGCAAGCTGCAAATGTCCATATATGGACTTAAGCAAGCATCTCGGAGTTGGAACACTCATTTTAATAATGTGATCAAAATATTTGATTTTATCAAAAATGAGGAGGAGCCATGTATCTTCAAAAAGATCAGTGGAAGCGCTGTTATCTTCCTCGTATTGTACGTGGATGACATCCTCCTTATCAAGAATGATATTTCCATGTTGACCACAGTTAAAATATGGTTATCTAAAGAATTCTCCATGAAAGACCTAGGAGAAGCATCCTTTATTCTAGGAATTAAGGTCCATAGAGATAGACCGAATAGGATGCTAGGACTTTCACAGAAGATGTACACAGAGGAAGTACTAAAGAGGTTTAGTATAGAAAACTCTAAGAGGAGTTTAGTACCCTTCAAACATGGCATTCATCTTTCCAAGGAAATGTGCCCTAGCACACCTAAGAAAATAGAATGCATGAGCAAGATCCCTTATGCTTCAGTAATAAGGAGCCTCATGTATGCCATGTTATGTACATGACCTAATATAGCACATGCCGTGAGTGTCACGAGCAGATATTAGTCGAATCCAAGTGAAGAACACTGGACTTTTGTGAAATGTATCCTTAAGCACTTGAGAAGAACTAAGGATATGTTGTTGGTCTTTAGTAATGGAGAACTTCAAGTCCAGAGATATACAGACTCGGACTTTATGTCCAATATAGATGATCGAAAGTTGACATCTGGGGGTCTATTTTTGTGCAATGGTGGAGCTGTCAGTTGAAAAAATTTCAAACAGACAGTGATAGCAGATTTCACCATGGAAGCAAAATATATCGCTGTCAGAAGCTGCAAAGGAAGCATTCTGGTACAAGAAATTTGCTGCAAAGATCGGAGTGATGCCATTAGATGCCATTCCTTTGTACTACGACAACAATGGCGCCATAGCCCTTTCTAAGGAGCTGAGGTCTCACCAAAAATCCAAGCACATCGAGCAGCAATACCATCTTATCCGTGATTACCTCGAGAAGAGTTACGTCGAGGTCAAGAGAGTCAACTCCGTAGATAATGCGGCGGACCAACTTACAAAGCCATTGGGCCAGCAAAAGATCGAAGCCTACCTTGAGAAGATGGGACTTAGATTTATAGCCAATTGGCTTTAGGTCAAGTGGAAGTTTGTTAGATATGTGTACCCTAGAAGCCAAAATTGGCTGACACTTGTAATACACTTCTAGGGGCAAAATTATAATTTTGATTATAAATAATAAAATGGGTTATTTTCTATCATATAAGTGTATTTAGTGTCTGTAATACATCCTTTAAGTTAATGATAATGATAATTCTTACTTTTAAGAGTTGAAAATTTAAGACAAGAATTTTCATTATTAACTCATAAAATGCTCTTGACCGTAGGATCATCATGAGGATGGTGATTGATCCAGAAGGTTAGTGTACAATCGCTTCTTTATAATAGATGAGTCTTAAGTCTATGGTGTGGAGACACCGAAGCGAGAGTACAGGTACTCATTAGAGAATGAGGGCACTAAGCATGACCACCTCGAGTAGTCATAAGGAAGTCTACCTTCTCATCGATGACTGACTCGATGCTGTAGTGGTGTATCTGATTCTTTAACCTGAGGTGCATCGGTAGCTCACCTTAAGGGTGTTATAGTTTGACTACACCATGACTCAGTCTTCTAGCCATTCGAAATCTTGAGGTGTATGTTGACTATAGCATGTTCATTATAAGAATTGGATTGCACCAAGATGGAATCTATAGCATGTTTATTGTAGAAATTGGATTGCACCAAGATGGAATCTATCTACCTCGGTGGATGAGGAGCAGCCCTATGATGATCATGAGAATCAAGTCCATAAGCCCATGGCCATGGCAGAGAGTGAAATAATAGAAAGAGTTTCTATTAGGATTTTCACATTGGATTTGAATCGAATGATTAAATCATATGATAGAAATTAGGGTTTGACGAGTTTACCTTAACCCTAATCTGATCGAAGCTCAAGATAGAAGAACTTAATCACACAAGTAGCTGCACCAAGAGGTTCGTTTTCAGTTTTAATGGGTTGCCACCATATGCTACTAGGTGTCACTGATGGATTTTGGGAGCAATTAGAATGATTTAGATGATCGATCATTCTAAGTTGTCTGAATCAAAAGAGTTCTGATCCATCAAAAGGAGTTTCGATGATGTCGATGATGGAGATCATGACATATCCCATTACCATGCAGAACTGAACCTAACTGAATCACACAAACAAGGATTTGGATCTGGATATCATCAATTAGACTAATCCAGTTCAGTTTATTTGAATAAGATTTAATTAGGTTCAAAAAAATCGTGCTAGCGCACGATTGAGCCTAACATTCTTCTTTTTCTTATCATAAAAGTTATCTCAATTAAGCCAAATGAGTTTGTACTACTCAGATATCTTTACCTGATCTGACTGAAGCTTATCCAAGATAGAAAAGGATTATCTTAATTTATGAGATAAATTTGAGACAACACCTACCATTTTTCATCACCTGCTAATTCTTGTACTTTGATTTGGTCAAACGTTGACCTTTGACCCTTGGACATCTGCCCATGTGTCATGCACTTATTGGAGAGAAGATAGCGGCTTGTCCCCTTTCTAAAAATTAGAAAGAAGGGGGCACACGTCTAGGATGGTGTGTGCCCATGGATAGGGATGCTGGAGTCCCATACGGATGGGACTCCAGGTTGCTTCTTGTTTTCTACTTAGGTGGCCCTTGGGTATCTACTTTAACCAGTCTTAGGTGCCATCTAAGAATGAACCTGTGGATCTCTCATCTGATTGGATTAGATGATGTCATCCCATCAATCAGATTTAGATCTGATTGCACGAAGCAACGTGATTGACTGGGGTGATGCAGCACTGTATAGCGCAGCAAGTCTATAAAAGGACCCTGTCTGCGCCCACTTTTGAGAACTCCTCTTCCAAGCCACACCCTAAGGTTGTCCCTCTCCCTTCTCCATTCCACCATCTAATCCTCTCTCTCCTCTCCATGCCCAAGGAAGTTGGGCCTTCAGATTAGTGCGAGTCAGACAAGGAAAGGCTGATGAAAAAGGAAGAAGGCAACACTACTGCAGAGACAATGGGTGATCTTCAAAAGAAGTTTTAAAGATTCTCCAAATTAGATCCAGATCTAATTTTTAGAGAAAAGAAAGAGAAGAAGAATATCTTCAGATCTAGCTCGAGTGGATACCGATAGAGGCCAGGCGCTTACGTGGCTAGATCTAGAACCTCAGAACTTCAGTAAGATCATCAACGGATAATCAGATTACCCAGAATCAAGATAAAATTAATTTAGAATTAATTTAATTTTATTTTCTTATTTATCATATCATAAAATTAGATCTGAAAAGTGTTAGATCTGATTAGGATCTAAGAGGTGATTTTTGAAATATGCCTTTTGATCCAATCAGATCTAAACGAACTTGACCTTGAAAAATCAGAATTTTCCTTCACTAGCTTGAGCGGTTGATCAAACCGAATCAAGAGTTACTTAGGGTGGGATCAAGAGTGCTCAATTGACCAGCCCAATAGTTATAAGTTTGGTCAAGATCGATTAACAGCTATAAGTTATCCATCACTTCAAGACCTAATCTAGCTCTATGGTCCGAGCCTGGATTGTAGATAAATTCGATCACTTCTGAATTAATAAATTGGTGTCTAAGATAAGTCCGGTAGATATAATTGATGGTCTTTAATTAGGAGCTACTCATCCATGATTCATCTACGGTGAGTTAATGATATATCCCTCTCACTGATCTTACTTACTTGGCCAATTAGGTCGATCTAGTTCTATATTGAGTTACCAATGATTCAAGCTAACCCATGCCATTAGGTTAATCATAATAGTTATGACTAATTAAGATTGAGACCTAAATTAAAATCTTTCTATAAAATATTAAATCAAGTAGTTTTGCATCATTGTAGTTGTGCAGGGCTTTCTTGGAGTTGATTGTTCTCAACTGGATACAGTGGTTCAATTACACCGAAAAGATGCAACCATAGCTATCAAGCATGGAATGCTATAGATTGGAGAAAGGATTGGGCTCAATATTTTAAATATGATGAGAGTTTCAATCATGAATCCATTTCGTGCAAACGATGGATCTGACTTAACTAAGAAGTAGAACAATATTTCGGACATGGTGAGCTTCATGAATTAGAGATCGAAGTTGACTGTAACTTGTTTAGAGAAATATTGGATAAGAGTTATCCACTCATTGAGTGACTCATCAGCAATAACTATTACATGAGGTGGTGAGCCAATTGGTGGGATCGCAGCATCCACTAAAAATCTTTGATCATAAAGATTTTTGCATCTCTTCCAAAAAATGTAGGGATCCAAAAAAATAATGAGTCCTAATTTATTTTAAAAATAAAATTTTTAAAATAAATTAATTAAGTCAAATACAGAGTCTAACTAAAAATTTTGACTCTCTATAGGAAACATGTCTACTTCCAACCCTATAGCTAGAATTTTAGAAACCAACTGACTGGCCGGACCAAATTTTAAGGATTGGCTCTGAAATTTGAAAATTATTTTGAGTTTTAAAAAGTTAACTTATGTCCTTGATCAGGATCTTTTTCTCTCCCAATCCATTCGACTACTGAACAGAGAGCATCTTATGAGAAGTGGCTGGATGATGACAACAAGATTAGGTGCTATGTGTTAGTGTCAATATCAAACAAGTTACAGCACCAACACAAGGACATGAAAACTGTCAGACAGATGCCAGCTCACCTGCAAGAGTTGTATGGTGAGCAGAGCCGTGTAGCATGCTATGAAGTATCCAAATGACTCTTCAAGGCATAAATGCATGATGGGCAGTTGATCCATGATCATTGTTTGTCGATGATCAAGGATTTGGAAGAGCTTGAGAAGCTCAACATGTCTATGGACAAGAACTTGCAGATTGATCTGATTCTACATCCCTAACTGATTCATATGGGTAGTTTATTATAAACTTTCATATGAATAAGATCTAGTGCCCTTTGGCTGAGTTGATGAATATGCTGGTGACTACTGAGGGCACCTTGAAGAGTTCAAGGGGCTCGATACTTGCTATAGAGCAGACTTCTTTTAAGAGAAAGTCTTCTAGAAAGAAGAAGAAATTCACAAAGAAATAGAAAACTGAGAGAAAGAAGAAGGAGAAGAAGATGGAATCGAAGAAGAAGGCTATGAAGAAGGAAAAGTATTTCCACTATAACTCCAACAGCCATTGAAAGTGAAACTATCATGCTTATCTAGCAAGTCTAAAGAATGAGAGAAAAGGAGGGCCTTCTGAAGGTATGCTCATCATTGAGACAAACCTAATGGTTTCTTCTGCATCAAGTTGGATGCTTGACTTTGAATCTAGTGCTCATCTGTACACTTCTTTGCAAGATCTTAAGGATAGCAGGAGGTTGAGGGATGGCGAGATAATCCTACTTATTGAAAATGAAGTAAAAATTGCTGCTATGGCCATAGAAATGTACCCTCTATGACCACCATTTGAGAGCATCTTTGAACTTAGGGACTATTATTTTGTACCTACTGTGAGTAGGAATCTAATTTCTATCTCCTGTTTGACACCGAAAGAATATGTAATTAGTTTTTAGAAGGACCACTATATTATTATTTTTAAAAGTAATAAAATTGGAAGTGGTTTCTTTATTAACGATCTCTATCAGTTGCATATTGATGTATCTATAAATTGTATCAAGCAAAGTATGAATGCCATAGGATCTAAACAATGTAGAGATAGTATAAATAAATAGTACATGTGTCATCTTAGGCTAGATCATATAGTAGAGGACAGGATTAATAAATTAGAAAAAATCAAACTAATAGGTCCACTAACTTTTAAGTCATATCCGATTTGTAAATCATCCCTTCAACATAAAATGACCAAGTTGTCCTTTGTAGAACATGGGAAAAGGACCACAGAATTACTTGCTTTGGTGCATACAAATGTCTGCAATCTATTCGATGTGCTAGCCAGAGGCGATTTTATCTATTTCATTATCTTTATCGATAATTTTTTTCAATATGGGTATGTGTACCTTATTTGTCATAAGTCTGAGGCCTTTGAAAAGTTCAAAAAATTCAGACATGAAGTAAAAAAATAAACTAAAGAGTCCATTAAGGTTCTTTGATCAGATCGAGGAGGTGAATATCTTAATAAAAAAATTTTGGACTATCTCAAGGAACATGACATAATCTCACAGTGGACTCCGTTTGAAATGCCTTAACTCAATGGAGTTTCAGAATAGAGAAATCGGATCCTATTAGATATAGTCCATTTCATGATGAGCTTCACAAGCCTTTTCAATTTTTTTTGGAGATATAGTCTTTTAACAATCATTTATGCACTAAATAGGATTTCTTCTAAAACTGTTCCTACCACACCATATGAGATATGGCATGGTAAGAAATCGAGTCTGAGTCATCTCAAAATTTGGGATTGTCCGACCCATGACAAAAGATAATAGGCAAACAAGTTAGAATCTAGGTCACTTAGAGCTCGATTTATCGGATATCCTAAAAAGTCTTTAGGATATTATTTCTATCTTCTAAAGGACTATAATGTAATTATGAGTCGACATACTGTCTTTCTTAAAAAATAGTTTATTCAAGATGCAGGCATAAAAAAATAGATCAGGCTCAAAGAGAAAGTCTCTGAAGAGCAATAAGCCAAGAAACCTAAGGAACCAGTTTAGTCTGAGCCAATCCACACACTTCCTCCTCCACCTCGTAAGTCTAGTAGGATTTTTCATCCTCCTGAGAGATATTTAGGTATTATTTTAGAGGATGTAGAGAAAATATTTTTTATAGAAAATAGGGTACATAGAGATGACCCCAAAATCTATGACAAGACAATATCAAATATCGACTCCGAGAAATGACAAGAGGCAATGAAGTCAGAAATTGACTCAATACGCTCGATCCAAGTCTGAATCTTGGTAGATCCACCAGAAAGTATTGTACCTATTGGGTATAAATGGATCTTTAAGTGAAAGATTGGTGTAGATGAAACATAGAGATATTCAAAGCTAGATTAGTGATGAAAGGATATAGTCAGCATAAAGGCATTTACTATTAGGATACCTTCTTACCAATGGCCATACTTAAATCCATCTGTATACTACTTGTCATTGCAGCATATTTTGATTATAAAATATAGCAAATGGATGTGAAAATGGTATTCCTAAATAGATATCTTGAAGAAGATATTTATATAAAACAACCACTTAGTTTCACCTTTAGTGATGGTGATCATAAGATTTGTAAGCTGCAAAGGTCCATCTATGGCCTTAAGCAAGCATCTCAGAGCTGGAATACTCATTTTAATGATGTGATGAAATCATTTAGTTTCATCAAGAATGAGGAGGAGCCCTGTGTATTTAAAAAGATTAATGAGAATGCTGCTATCTTTCTTATATTGTATATGGATGACATCCTCCTAATTAGAAATGATATTTTTATGTTGACCTCGACCAAGGTTTGGTTGTCTAAGAAGTTTTCTATGAAAGATTTAGGTGAAGCATCCTTTATTTTAGAGATCAAAGTCTATAGAGATAGATCTAGAAGGATGTTGGGCTTATCATAGAAGATGTATATTGAGGAGGTGTTGAAGAAGTTCAGCATGGAGAACTCCAAAAGGGGTCTTGTGCCTTTTAGATATGGTATTCATCTCTCCAAGAAGATGTGCCTTAAAATATTAGAACAGATTGAACACATGAGCAAGATTCCTTATACTTCGAGAATAGGGAACCTCATGTATGTCATACTTTGTACACGATCTGATATCACCCATGCTATGAGTGTCATGAGCAAGTACCAGTCGAATCTAAGCAAAGAACATTGAACTTTTGTGAAATGTATCCTAAAGTACTTAAAAAGGATAAGGATATATTTCTGATCTTTGGTAATGGAGAACTTCAAGTGCAAGGATATACTGATTCAGACTTTATCTCTGATATTGATGATTAAAAGTCGACATCAGAAAGCCCATTATTATATAATGGTAGTGTCATAAGCTGAAAGAGTTTCAAGCAGAAAGTGGTAGCAGACTCCACCATGGAAGCAGAGTACATCACTACCTCAAAAGCTACAAAGAAAGTATTCTGGCTCAAGAAGTTTGTTGCAAAGCTTGGAGTGATGCCATCCCTCTATACTATGACAACAACGCACCATTGCCCTTGCTAAGGACTTGAAATCTTACCAGAAGTCCAAGCATATCAAGCGGTGATTCCACCTCATTCGTGATTATCTCGAGAAGGAATATATCGAGGCGAAGAGAATCGACATTGCGGACAATTTGGCTAACCCATTGACCAAGCTTTTGAGCCAACAAAAGATTGAAGCCCACGTTGAGAAGATGGAACTTAGATTTATAGCCAATTAGCTTTTGGTCAAGTGAGAGTTTATTAGATATATGTCCTAGAAGCCAGATTGATTGATACTTGTAATACTTTCTAAAGGCATAATTTATAATTTTTACTTATTATTAATAAAATTTGAATTATTCTTTCAATCACATTTAGGTATTATGTGTCTATGATTCATCCATTAGGTTAACGGACTGATATGATAACATATATTCTCGAGAGTTGAAAATTTGAGATATGTGTTATTATAATTAACTCATAAAATGCTTCTGATCGTAGGATCATCACGAGGATGATGATTGATTTAGAAGATTGGTGTATGATCGCTTTCTTAAAGTAGATGAGTTTTGAATCTACGATATGGAGACACTAGAGCGAAAGTATAGGTACTTATTAAGAATAAAAGTACTGAGCATGACCAACTTTGAGCAGTCATAAGGAAGCCAACTTTATCGTCGATGACTCGCTTGTTGCTACAGTTGTGTGTCTGGTTCTTTAATCTGAGAAATATCAATAGTTCAACTTGAGGGTGTTATAGTTTGACTATACCATTACTCGATCTCCTAGCCATTTGAAATTCTGAGGTGTATGTTGTGTATAGCATGATTCATTATAGGAATTGGATCATACCAAGATAGGATCTATCAGCCTTGGTAGAGGAGTAGTCCTATGGTAATCATGAGATTGAGTTCTAAAGTCCATGGGCATGGCAGTGTGAAATAATAGAAAAACTTTTTATTAGGATTTCACATCGGACTCGAATCAAATGATTTAATCATATGATAGGTATTGGATTTAATAAGTTAACCTTAACCTAGACCTATTGGGACTCATGATAGAAGAATCGAATCACACAATAGCTACATCGAGAGGTTCTTATTCAATTTTGATGGATTGCCACCACATACTATTAGGTGCCACTAGTGAATTATGGGATCAATTAGAATTATCTCGATGATCGATAATTCAAATTGGATAAATCAAAAAAGTTTTGATCCATCGAAAGATGTTTTGATAATATCGATAATGGAGATCATAACATGTTTCATTACCATACAAAATTGAATCTTTAGGATCACACAAATAAGAGTTTGGATCTGGATGTTTTTAATTGGACTCACGTAGTCCAATTGATTTGGATTTGATCCAATTAGGTTCAAAAAAATTGTGCTAGCACATGATTGAATCTAACTTTCTCGTGCATTGGATTTTCTGATTGGTTTAGACTCAATCAAATTAGATTTGGCTTGTTCGAAACCTTCCTTGGTGCTTGTCCTAATTTAATTAGGATGACGTCCTAATGTCTTATGTGGATTAGCATAAGGGGGTGCCAAGTGTTGGCACCTCCCTCTCCACTTTGACCAAGTCTTGCAAATGAGGAGGAGCGCACGCCCTCTAGAATTTCTTTAGGGGCATGCACCCCCAGATAGCTTTCTTAGAGAGAGAGGGCGCATGCCCATTCCTAGCGTGTGCCCCTTAGAGATAAGGATAGTGGAAGGAGGAGTCTAATTCCAACAAAAGTTGTTAGGATTTAAACAATTTTGAACAAGTCAAACTAGAGAGATAATCCCTGGCACCAACCACTCTTATCTAATAAGAGTGGCGCATGCCAAGAGAAACATTTGGTGTGACAAAATGCTACGAGAATTCAGATAGGGCACCACACTTTATTAAAGAGTCCCTCCGCTTCTAAAACTTTGATCTGATCAAAGTCTATAAGCCCTAAGACTCTAGGTCTCCTAGTTTTACTATAAATAGGAGACTAGGCCAAAGGGTTTGTCCATTCTACTCGCCCACTGTAAAACCCTGCTTCTCCCTCTCCACGCCTCCTCCCTTCTCTAGATCCACTCTCTCCCTCCCTCTCTTCCATGCCCGAGTGTTGGGCCGATCGTGCCTTCGAGGATCGAAGTGCTGTCCATGCAAGAAGAAGAAGAAGGAGATCAATCATGTGTCATTCGAGGTGTTTCCAATGATCTGATCGAAGGCAGAAGAAGAAAGTCCAGATATGAATTTGTGGATTCAGATCAAGGAGAAGACCTCCAAATTTGATCCGAGTAGATATTGATAGAGGCCGAATGCGTACATGGCTAGAAGCGAACCTTGGCATCAAAGTCAGATCATCGAGCATGCAGATAGTCTATCTATGACATGTGGCATTTCTAATATCCTTTACATGTTTTATTTTTAGATTTGTACAGTCAAATCTAAGAACACTTAGATCAGATCAGATCGACAAAAAATTTTAAAATTGCATTGTAACAGATCCAATCCAATCCGATCGATCTAAAAGATCCTTTAGTAGCATGCTGCATCAACTATATCTAATCAAAAAGTCTTGGAAATTCTTGCTTGCAGTCTCATGTATCTCACCTTCTCCAGGAGAGTCTTATGTTAGGATTTGATGCCTCAAATTTGACCTATAATAGAAGAGAATCAATATCAATACAGTAGCCAGACTAGCTCGAATATGGGGTCGAGCTGGCTCGGGCTAAGATCGAGCTAGCTCAGGCCACAGTTGAGTTAGCCCTCTCGAGTAGATAGAAAGCAGGTGCTCGAGTGAGATGCAATCGAGCCAGCTTAACCTCTGATAGAGTCGGCTCGACGGAGGTGAACAAAATAGGATAAAATTTTTTGTTTGGATTCAAATTATGATTAATCAAAGGGGTCTATGGGAGTGGGCATGGACCATAGGATCTAGTGGCTACTAAGAACTACGGTCATGATCTAAAGGTTGGAAAATATTTAAGATCATGTTCGACTCATATTAGGATAAAGAATCCTATTAGGACTCTTGTGAATAACTAAGAAGAGGATTCTCATCTTATTTAAAGGACTGAGATGTTGTAGAGCAAGGTGTGGCATGTGTGGTATAAGAGGCACGTAGAGAGGATCAGACAGCCACCAAGAAGAATTTGGTAGAGCGTCGAGTACGTGCAGCCTGTAAGAGAGAGAAGCAATAGGTGCATAGCATCTGGTGCTGAGAACGTGCAGGCAGAGCATCTTGTAGTTTTTGTGGATCATCTTGAAATTCTAAGGGAGCTTTTGTGAGAATAGTTTCTAGTTGAGAGAAATTTATGTACAGTGAGTTGAAAATGGGTGTTCTCCTCTTGTACTTATTTTTTTCTTTCATAGTGGAGCTTTGCATGCCCTATGGAGGTGAGCCTTTAGGCTGATCCATGTACTTAATTGTTCTTATTTTATTTTTTTTTCTACTATAATAATCTGATACTAGATCCTCAATAAGTGGTATTAGAGGAGTTGATATCATCAATAATTTATATTAGAGTCAGGTTGGTACCGAAGCGCAAAGTATAATAGTTGTGTTAAAGATTAAAGAATATGGAGAAGATAAATGCAATCAAGATGGAGATCAATAGATTTGATGGAAAAAAAGAATTTCTTCCTATGGCAAGCAAGGATAAAGGATGTCCTCATCCAACAGGGTTTGATCGATGCTCTCTTATATGAAGAGATGCCAGCTGCCATGAAGGTAAAGGATTGGAAGCGAATTCAGATGCAAGTGGTGAGCATGATCTGCTTGTATCTAGCGGATGATGTCATGATCCATATACTTGGCAAGACTTTTTCAATGATGCTGTGGTCGAAGCTCGAGAAGCTATATATGGCAAAGTCGCTCACCAACATGCTATTTCTTTGGAGGTAGTAAAAGAAAAATTCTGATTTTCCAGATTAGATTCGTTCAGATCTGATTGGATCAAGAAATATATTTCAAAATTTTATTCTCTTTGATCCAGATCAGATCTGGAATGTTTCAGATCTGATCTTTATTATTTTAATAATTAAAATAAAATTTAGATAAATTAAATAAAATTTAATTTATCTTAACATAGGGTAATCCTATTACCCATTGATGATCCTGTAAGCAACGGAAGGTTCTGGATCTAGCCATGCAAGTGTCTGGCCTCTACCAGTATCCACTCGAACTAGATCTGGAGATCCTCTTTTTTTCTATCACATCTCTAAAAATTAGATTTGGATTTGATTTGGAGGATCTTCAAAACACCTTTTGAAGATCAGCAGTTGTCCTTTGCAGCAGTGCAGCCTTCTAGCTTTCTATCACCTTTCTCTCGTCTGGATTGCACCAACTTGGATCCCAAACATCTTTGGGCATGGAGAGGAGAGGGAGAAGATGGACTTGGCATAAAGGAGGAGAGGAGAGGCAGCCTTGAGGCGTGGGATTTTCAATTGATTTCAGATACTCCTTGAGTTGGGCGTAGGGTCTTATTTATAGACTATGCGTGATCCAACTCCTCTTCTTTCTAACCAATCACAATTCTTTGTGAAATCAGATCTAAATCTGATTGATGGGAATAGAGTCCCTTGGATTTCTCCTTAGATGGCACCTAAGACTAGTCAAACTTGGTTCTTAGGAGAAGTCTAATCAGAATCCAAAAAGAAGATGGAGTCCCTGTCCAACAGGGATTCCTGGGCACCTCCTGCTTGGGCACACGCCAAGGGTGGCATACGCCCACCTCCTTGCCAGGTTCTGGCGGGGGGACAAGCCCCCGCCAGCTCTCTAATAGGTGCGTGACACGTGGACAAAAGTCAAAGTGTCAATGGTCAACATTTGACCAGTCAAAGGTCAATTTTTGACCAAAGTCAAAGGACGAGAAATGGTAGGTGACCAAAAATGGTAGGTATTGTCTTACAAAATAAGACAACCCTTTTCTAACCTAGATAGGCTCCAGTCAGACCAGGTGAAGGCCTTCGAATGAGCACAAACTCCTTTAGCTTAGTACGGACAACTATTTATGATAGTAGTAGAAGAATGTTAGGTTCAATCGAGTGCTAGCACGATTTTCTTGAACCTAATTGAATCTCATTCAGATCAATTGAACTGGATCAGTTCAATTGATGATCACCAAATTTAAATCCTTATTTGTGTGATCCAGTTAGGCTCAGTTCTGTATGGTAATGGGATATGTCATAATCTCTATCATCAACATCATCGAAACTCCTTTCGATGGATTAGAACTCTTTTGATTCGAACAGCTAGAATGATCGATCATCTAAATCATTATAATTGCTCCCAAAATCCACCAGTGACACCTAGCAGTATATGGTGGCAACCCATCAGAGCTGAATGCGAACCTCTTGGTGCAACTATTTATGTGATTAAGTTCTTCTATCTTGAGCCCCGATCAGATTAGGGTTTAGGTGAACTCATCAAACCCTAGTCTCTGTCATATGATGTAATCATTCGATTCAAATTCGATATGAAAACCTAAATAGAAACTCTTTCTATTATTTCACTCTGCTATGGCTATGGGCTTCTGAACTTGATTCTCATGATCATCAAAGGGCTGCTCCTCTACCACCGAGGCAGATAGATTCCATCTTGATGCAATCTAGTTCCTACAATGAACATGTCATAGCCAACATACACCTCAGGATTCCGTATGGCTAAGAGATCGAGTTGCAGTGTAGTCAAACTATAATACCCTCAAGGTGAACTGTCGATGCACCTCAGGTTAAAGAACCAGACACACTACTGCAGCATCGAGTCAGCCATTGATGAGAAGGCAGACTTCCTAATGACTACTCGAGATGGTCACGCTCAGTGCCCTCATTCTCTAATGAGTATCTATACTCTCGCTTCGGTGTCTCCACACCGTAGACTCAAGACTCATCTACTAAAGAGAAGCAATTGTACACCAACCTTTCAGATCAATCACCATCCTCGTGATGATCCTATGGTCGGGAGCATTTTATGAGTTAATAATGATTATTCATGTCTTAAATTTTAACTCTTGAAAATATGAATTATCATTACCATTAACTCAAAGAATGTATCACAGACACTAAATACACATATGTGATAGAAAATAACCCATTTTATTGAATTTAGTCAAAATTATAATTTTGCCCTAGAAGTGTATTACAAGTGTCAGCCAATTCTGGCTTTTAGGGCACATATATCTAACAATCTCCCACTTGTTCTAAAGCCAATTGGCTACAAGTCTAAGTCCCATCTTCTCAAGGTGGGCTTCGATCTTCTGTTGGCCCAATGGCTTTATAAGTGGGTCTATCCGCATTATCTGCGGAGTTGACTCTCTTGACCTCGACGTAACCCTTCTCGAAGGTAATCACGGATGAGGTGGTATCGCCGCTCAATGTGCTTGGATTTTTGGTGAGACCTCGGCTCCTTAGCAAGGGCTATGGCGCCATTGTTGTCGCAGTATAGAGGAATGGCATCTGATGGCATTACTCCAATTTCTGCAGCAAACTTCTTGTACCAGAATGCTTCCTTTGCAGCTTCTGATGCAGCGATATATTCTGCTTCCATGGTGGAATCTGCTATCACCGTTTGCTTGGAACTCTTTCAACTGATAGCTCCACCATTGCACACAAACAGACTCCCAGATGTCGACTTTCGATCATCTATATCGGACATAAAATCCGAGTCTGTATATCCCTGGACTTGGAGTTCTCCATTACCAAAGACCAACATCATATCCTTAGTTCTTCTCAAGTACTTAAGGATACATTTCACAGAAGTCCAGTGTTCTTCACCTGGATTTGACTGATATCTGCTTGTGACACTCACAGCATGGGCTATATCAGGTCGTGTACATAGCATGGCATACATGAGGCTCCCTATTGCAGAAGCATAAGGGATCTTGCTCATGCGTTCTATTTCCTCAGGTGTGCTAGGGCACATCTTCTTGGAAAGATGAATACCATGTCTGAAGGGTATTAATCCCCTCTTAGAGTTTTCCATACTAAACCTCTTTAGTACTTTCTCTATGTACATCTTCTGTGAAAGTCCTAGCATCCTATTCGGTCTATCTCTATAGACCTTAATTCCTAGAATAAAGGATGCTTCACCTAGGTCTTTCATGGAGAAATTCCTTGGACAACCATAATTTTGAACTATGTGTCAACATGGGAATATCATTTCCAATAAGGAGGATGTCATCCACGTACAATACGAGGAAGACAACAGCGCTCCCACTGACCTTTTTGAAGATACACGGTTCCTCTTCATTTTTGATGAAACCAAATATTTTGATCACATCATTGAAAACGAGTATTCCAGCTCCGAGATGCTTGCTTAAGTCCATATATGGACCTTTGCAGCTTGCAAACCTTGTGATCAGTCATCACTGGATGTGAAACCTAGCGGCTGTTCCATATAGATATCTTCCTCAAGATATCCATTTAAGAATGCCGTTTTTACATCCATTTGCCATATTTCATAATCGAAATAGGCTTGCAACGGCAAGCAATGTGTGCGGATGGATTTTAGCATAGCTACTGGGGAAAAGGTATCCTGATAGTCAATGCCTTCGCATGTTGACTATAACCTTTTGCCACTAGTCTAGCCTTGAATGTCTCCACATTTCCCATCTGCACCAATCTTTCTCTTGAAGATCCATTTACACCCAATAGGTACTATACCTTCTGGTGGATCTACCAAGGTCCAGACTTGGTTTGAGTGCATCGAGTCAATTTCTGACTTCATTGCCTCTAACCATTTCTCGGAGAGTCGATATCTGATATCGCCTCGTTGTAGGTTTTGGGATCATCACCATGAGCACCATTACCTACGAGGAATATTTTCTCTACTTTCCTCTGAAATAATACCTAAGTATCTTTCAGGGGATGGGAAAACTCTTTCCGATCTACGAGGTGGAGGAGGTAGTGTTCTTATTGGCTCAACCTGATTTGGTTCCAATTGGTCCTTAGCTCGTTGCTCTTGTGAGACTTTCTCATCAAGCTTAATCTGCTTTTCCAATGCCGCTATCTTGAATAAACTATTTTTTCAAGAAAGATGGCATGTCGACTCACAATCACATTGTGGTCTTCTGGAATGTAGAAATAGTATCCTAATGACTCTTTAGGATATCCTATGAATCGAGCTCTGAAGGACCTAAACTCTAACTTGTCCGCTTGTTGTCTTTTGACATGAGCCGGACAACCCCAAATTCTGAGATGACTCAGACTTGATTTCTTACCATGCCATATCTCATACGGTGTGGTAGGAATGGTTTTAGAGGGAACCCTATTCAGTAGATAAATTGAAGTTAACAATGAGTATCCCAAAGAAAATCAGGGAGGTCTGTGAAGCTCATCATGGATCGGAACCATATCTAATAGAGTCCGATTTCCTCCATTCTGAAATTTCCGTTGAGTTGAGGTATTCCTGGTGGAGTCCATTGAGAGACTATGCCATTTTTTTTGAGATAGTCTAGGAAATTCTCGGCTAAGGTATTCACCTCCTCGATCTGATCGAAGAACCTTAATGGGTTTTTCAGTTTGTTTTTCTACTTCATGTCTGAATTCTTTGAACTTTTCAAAAGCTTCAGACTTGTGTCTCATAAGATACACATACCCATACCTAGACAGATCATCGATAAAGGTAATGAAGTAGACAAAATTGCCTCTAGTCCGGCACATCAAATGGGCCGCACACATCAGTATGTACTAGGGCAAGGAGATCTGTGGCCCTTTCCCCATGTCCTAACAAAAGGAAGTTTAGTCATTTTGCCTTGAAGACAAGATTCACAAGTTGGATATGACTCGGAAGTCAATGGACTCAATAGCCCATTTTTCTTCAATTTGTTGATCCTATCTTCTGCTATATGACCTAATCTTAGGTGCCATAGATATCTATCATTTGGACTATCCCTAGGTCATTTGGCATTCACGTTTTGCTCGATAATTAGAATAGATACATCAATATGTAGCTGATAAAGATCGTTAATAAGAAAATCATTTGTAATTTTATTTCTTTCATAAAGAATGTTACAATGGTCCTTAAAGAAGGTAATCACATAGCCTTCTAATGCTAAGCATGAAACAGAAATCAAATTTCTGCTAGCTGCAGGCACATAATAACAGTCTTTTAAAACTAAGTCTAAACCAGATGGTAATCGAAGAGGGTATGTTTCCACCGCCACTGCAATAACTCTTGCTCCATTACCGATGCGTAGGATCATGTCTCCATCCCTCAGCCTCCTGCTATCCTCAAGATCCTACATGGAAGTGCACAGATGAGCACTAGAACCAGAGTCAAGCACCCAACTGGATGCAGAAGAAATCGTAAGGTTAGACTCAATAACGAGCATACCTCCAGAAGGACCTTCCTTCTTGTTCTTCAGGGTGGTCCAGGTAAGTAGGGTAGTTTCGCTTTCAGTGGCCATCGCTGTTGCAATGGAAATACTTTTCTTTGGTAGCGGCTTTCATCTTCAGCTCTGTCTTCTTCTTCTTTTCTCCTTTCATCTTCTGCTTTTTCACAGACTTCTTTTTTTTTTCATAAGACTTTCTTTTGGAAGAAGTCCGTTTCCATAGCAAGAACTGAGCCTTTAGAATCTTTCATAGAAAGCTCAGCGGTGACCAGCATATTCATTAATTCGGCCAAAGAATTTTGAAGTTTATGCATGTGGTAATTCATGATGAATTATCCATATGCATCAGTCAAGGATTGCAGAATAATATCGTTCTGCAGATCCAAGTCTAACTTCACACCGAGCTTCTCAAGCTCTTTCATATCCTTGATCATCATCAAATAGTGATCTTGGACTGACTGCCCATCACGCATCTTAGCCTTAAAAAGTCATTTCATGACTTGATACTTGGCTGCACGACTCTGTTCACCAAACATCTCCTGCAGGTGAGCCAACATTTGGCGAGCAGTCCCGATATCTTCATGTTGGTGCTGGAGCTCATCAGACATCGAGCCCAACATGTAATATCTGGCCTTATTATCTTCGTCTATCCATTTTTCTAGAGACGCTCTCTGTTCAGTGGATGGACAGGCTGGTAAGGTGAGAGGGTTCTGATCCAATACATGTGTTAACTTCTCGAAATCCAAAACTATTTTGTAGTTTCTAAGTCAATCTTTATAATTGGGTTCGATCAGTCTATGTGTGTCCAGGATACGTGCCAATGGATTGGACGTAGATATTTTTCTATAGAGAGTCAAAGATTCTAGTTAGATACTGTAATTATGACTTGACCAATTTATTTAAGAAATTTTATTTTTAAATAAATTAGCTCCCACTATTTTCTCAGATCCCTACACTCCCTCTGTAGAGATGCAAAAATCTCCATGATTAATGATTTTTAGTGGATGGTGTAGTCTCACCAACTGACTCATCACCTCACCTAACAGTTATTGATGATGGGTTAGCCAATGAGTGAACAACTCTTGTTCAATGATTCTCTAATCATGGTGCACCCAAACTTGATCTCTAATTCATGAATCTCATCGTATTCGAAATATTGATCCACTCCTTAGTTAAGTCAGACCCACCATTTGCACAGACTGGATTCTTAATTGAGTCTCTCACCATATCCAAAATATTGAGCCCAACTCATCCTCCAGCCCATAGCATCCAATGCCTAATAGACATGGTTGCATCTTCCCGGTGCAACTGAGCTACTGTATCCAGTCGAGAACAATCAACCTCAGAAAGGGCCCGCACATCTACAATGGTGGAAGACCTCAGACTTAATCTTTTCTTAGGAAGAATTGATTCAGGTCTCATTAAACTAGACTTATCATAGTCATAACAATTATGACTAACCTAGTGGCATGGGTTAGCTCGGATTATTGACCACCTCAAATCAGAACTGGGTTAACAGATATGGCCAGGTAAGTGAGATCGGTGGAAGGGATATGCCATTAACTCGTACAAGAATGCATTCAGATCGAGTAGCTCCCAATTAAAAATCAGTCGGTCGTATGTGCCAAACTTACCTTAGACACCAAATTATTGAGCCAGAACCAATTGGGTTAGCCTACAATCCAGACTCTAACCTCTGAGCCTAATTAGGTCTTGCTTGATCATGACTCGATCTTGACCCAGACTTAATCCTATTAGGCTGGTCAATTTAAGCATTGTTGATCCCATCTAACCAACTCTTGATTCGGTTTGATCAACCGCTTAGACCTAATTGAGCTACCCAAACCCGAACCCAGTATTATGAATATGTCTTAGATCTAAAATTCTTAATTTTAGACCTAATTAATATTTTATAATCTTAATTTTTAATTAAGTAGGGTTCATAAACAAAATATGCACAATAAATCCTAGGATTTCAGGATCTAGGATTTTGCAGAAAGTAAGTTTTGGGTTTCTGATTAAGGATGAACATGCAGCACCCCTACACGTCATAAGAACACCCCATCAGATGAGAGGAGAGGGCCTTTAAATCCTTCTTCATTCTTATGACCAGACAGCCAAGAGGAATGCCTTAATCAGGAACATGTAATACTACAAAATAGTTTTAGATCTATATCATATATCTCATATACAAATTAGATCTAATCATGGCATATTTTGCATACATCTCATGTATCGAATCATGCATATTTTTAGATCTAAATTATCTCATAATAATCTAAAAAATTAGATTTAAATTGATCTTATCAAAATAAACTCTAATCTAGACAACTATGTAGAACTATTCTACAACTAGTCTAGACATGCATCAATCATATCTCATATGATGTTTAAAATTAAATAATTTTTATTTACTATTTTTTAGATATTATTATAATAATTATAATATTAAAAAATAGTAAATAAATAGATCTAAAATATAATTTAATCAAATTAAATTATAAACATGCAAGACTATTCTATAGAACTATTCTATTTTAGAACTAGTCATGCATATTTTCTAATCTTAGATCTAAATCATTTAATTTTAATTTTCTCTAATTTTAGATCTGATCACATCTCATGTGACATCTGAAATTACCTATTTTTTAATTAAAATAAATTTAAAATTAGATCTAAATACTTTAGAATCTAGCTTTGATATTAGTTGAAGAAAAATCCTAATTTTTCGGATCAGGTTCATTCAGATCTGATTGGATCAAAAGATATATTTCAAAAAAAAAATTTCTTTGATCCAAATCAGATCTAAAATATTTTAGATCTGATCTTTATTATTTTAATAATTAAAATAAATTTTAAATAAATTTAATTTAATTTAATTTATCTTAACGTAGGGTAATCCTATTACCCGTTGATGATCCTATAAGCAGCGGAAGGTTCTAGATCTAGCCACGCAAGTGTCTGACCTCTATCGGTATCCACTCAAGCTAGATTTAGAGATCTTCTTCTCTATCACATCTTCAAAAATTATATCTGGATCTGATTTGGAGGATCTTCAAAATATCTTTCGAAGATCAGCAGTTATCCTTTGCAGCAGCGCAGCCTTCTAGCTTTCTATCGCCTTTCTCTCATCTGGATCGCACCAACTTGGATCCCAAATATCTTTGGGCATGGAGAGGAGAGGGAGAAGATGGACTTGGCATGAAGGAGGAGAGGAGAGGCAGCCTTGGGGCATGGGATTTTCAATTGATTTCATATACTCCTTGAGTTGGACGCAGGGTCTTATTTATAGACTATGCATGATCCAACTCCCCATCTTTCCAACCAATCATAATCTTTTGTAAAATCAGATCTAAATCTGATTGGTGAAAATAGAGTCCCTTGGATTCCTCCTTAGATGGCACCTAAGACCAGTCAAACTTGGTTCTTAGGAGAAGTTTAATCAAAATCCAAAAAGGAGATGGAGTCCCTGTCCAATAGGGACTCCTGGGTGCCTCCTGCTTGGGCACATGCCAAGGGTGGCATGCGCCCTCCTCCTTGCCAGGTTCTAGTAGGAGGACAAGCCCCCACCAGCTCTCCAATAGGTGCATGACATGTGGACAGAAGTTAAAGTGTAAATGGTCAATATTTGACCAGTCAAAGGTCAACTTTTGATCAAAGTCAAAGGACGAAAAATAGCAGATGATAAAAAATGGTAGGTATTATCTTAGAAAATAAGACAATCCTTTTCTGATCTGGACAGGCACCAATCAGACCAGGTGAAGGCCTCTGAATGAGCACAAACTCCTTTGGCTTAGTAAGGATAACTATTTATGATAGTAGAAGAAGAACGTTAGGTTCAATCGAGTGCTAGCACGATTTTCTTGAACCTAATTGAATCTCATTCAGATCAATTGAACTAGATCAGTTCAATTGATGATCACCAGATTCAAATTCTTGTTTATGTGATCCAGTTAGGTTTAGTTCTGTATGATAATGGGATATGTCATGATCTCTATCATCGACATCATCAAAATTCTTTTCGATGGATCAGAACTTTTCTGATTTGAATAGCTAGAATGATCGATCATCTAAATCATCCTAATTACTCCCAAAATCCACCAGTGACACCTAGCAGTATATGGTGGCAACCCATCAGAGCTGAATGCAAACCTCTTGGTGCAGCTACTATGTGATTATTAAGTTCTTCTATCTTGAGCCCCGAATCAGATTAGGGTTTAGGTGAACTCGTCAAACCCTAGTCTCTGTCATATGATGTAATCATTCGATTCAAGTCTGATGTGAAAATCTAAATAGAAACTCTTTCTATTATTTCACTTTGCCATGGCCATGGGCTTCTGAACTTGATTCTCATGATTATCATAGGACTGCTCCTCTACCACCGAGGTAGATAGATTCCATCTTGATGCAATCCAGTTCCTATAATGAACATGTCATAGCCAACATACACCTCAGGATTTCGTATGGCTAGGAGATCGAGTTGCAATGTAGTCAAACTATAACACCCTTAAGGTGAACTGCCGATGCACCTCAGATCAAAGAACCAAACACACTACTACAGCATCGAGTCAGTCATTGACGAGAAGGTAGACTTCCTAATGACTACTCGAGGTGGTCACGCTCAGTGCCCTCATTCTCTAATGAGTATCTGTACTCTTACTCTGGTGTTTTACACCATAGACTCAAGACTCATCTACTAAAGAGAAGCGATTGTACACCAATCTTTCGAATCAATCACCATCCTCGTGATAATCCTATGGTCGAAAGCATTTTATGAGTTAATAATGATTATTCATGTCTTAAATTTTTAACTCTTGAAAATATGAATTATCATTACCATTAACTCAAAGGATGTATCACAGACACTAAATATACATATATGATAGAAAATAACCCATTTTATTAATTTTAGTCAAAATTATAATTTTGCCCCTAGAAGTGTATTACAAATGTCAGCCAATTTTGGCTTCTAGGGCACATATATCTAGCAGCAGTTTTATCGGCTATGGATAGACGAAGATCAGAACGTATAGAAGCATCTATCCAACTTTCAAAAAATTCTTACTAACCTTCTCAGCATTGACGAAAAAGTTGAGGAGAAGATCAGAGCATTGATCTTGTTAGCTTCGCTTTTTCCTTCGTATGAATCTTTAGTGACTGCTCTTCTAGTGAAAAAGAGCACCATCAAGATGGATGAAATCACTACAGCGATCCTTCAAAATGAGATTCTCAGGAGGAAGAATCCATCTTTAAGCTCAGATGGCGATAGCTCAGCTTTAGTAATTTCTGGAGGAGTAAGAGGTAGTAGACGGAGCAATAAAGAATCATGAGGAGAATGATCCAGATCCAAGATGAGGAATCATAGCAAGATTAGATGCTACTGGTGCGACGAGTTGGAGTATCGAGTCAAGAATTGCGCATAACTTAAAGATCAGATATATGCTATTATGGCGATGGCCAATAGCGATATAGAAGGCAGTGATGATATTCTTCTAGTTATTGATGAGATATCTACTTTTTTCTTCCAATAGATTATGAATTCTGCTTGTTTTCATCATGTATGTTGCAGAAAAGAACTGTTTGACTTTCTGAAGATCAGTGAAAGCACTGTATTCCTGCCAAATGGATCGAGCTGTGAAATCAAGGACAGCAGGATGGTCAGCATGAAACTCCATGATGAAATAATGAAGAAGTTGGATGAGATCCGATACATACCTAACTTTAAGAAGAATCTAATCTTACTAAACAGACTAGATTCGACTAACTTTAGATAAAAAGCTAATGGAGAAATTTTGAAGGTCATGCACAGTAGTAGGACGGTGCTAAAAGAAAAAAAGTATGAAAAATATTACCTCATGATAGTGAAGAGAAATCCTGATTTTTCGGTCCAGGTTCGTCCAGATCTGATCAGATCAAGAGATATATTTCAAATTTTTTTTCTTGATCCCAATCAGATCTTGATATGTTTTAGATCTGATTCTTATTATTTTAATAAATAAAATAAAATAAGATAAATTAAATCAAATTTAATTTACCTGATTTGGGTAATCCTATTATCCTGTAGATGATCCTGATTGCAGCGGAAGGTTCTGGATCTAGCCATGCAAGCGCCTGGCCTCTACCGGTATCCACTTGGGTTAGATCTGGAGATCCTCTTCTTCTCTATCACGCCTCCAAAAATCAGATCTGGATCTGATCTGAAGGATCTTCAAAACTCCTTTTGAAGATCAGCAGTCGTCCTTTACAGCAGTGCAGCCTTCTTCTTTTGATCGCCTTTCTTTTGATCTGGAACGCACCAACCTAAGTCCAAAACTCTTTTGGACGTGGAGAGGAGAAGGAGGAGAAGTTTAGGCATGGAGGAAGAGGGGAGAGGCAGCCTTGGGGCATGGGAAATCTCTATTCTAATTGCATTCGAATCTGAGTTGGGCGCAGGGTCTTATTTATAGACTAAGCGTGATCCAACTCCTCTTCCTCTCAACCAATCACAACCCTTTGTGAAATCAGATCTAAATCTGATTGGTGGGAATAGAGACCCCTGGATTCCTCCTTAGAGGGCGCCTAAGACCAGTCAAACTGGATTCTTAGTAGAACTCTGATTGGAATCCAAAAGGGAGGTGGAGTCCTTGTCCAACAAGGACTCCAAGGCGCCTCCAACTTGGGCGCACGCCTAGGGTGGCGTGCACCCTCCTCCTTGCCAGGTTCTGGCAGGGGGACAGGCCCCCACCAGTTCTCCAATAGGTGCATGACACGTGGACAAAAGTCAAAGTGTCTATGGTCAACATTTGACCAGTCAAAGGTCAACTTTTGACCAAAGTCAAAGGACCAAAAATGGCAGGTGACCAAAAATGGCAGGTCATGTCTTATAAAATAAGACAACCTTCTCTAACTTGGACAACCTCCAGTCAGACCATATGAAGGCCTCTGATTGAGCACAAACTCCTTTGGCTCAGTCAGGACAACTTATTTGTGATAGTAAAAGAAGAACGTTAGGTTCAATCGAGTGCTAGCACGATTTCCTTGAACCTAATTGAATCTCATTCAGATCAATTGAACTAGATCAGTTCAATTGATGATCACCAGATTCAAACCCTTGTTTGTGTGACCCAGTTAGGTTCAGTTCTGTATGGTAATGGGATATGTCATGATCTCTATCATCGACATCATCGAAACTCCTTTCGATGGATCAGAACTCTTCTGATTCGAACAGCTAGAATGATCGATCATCTAAATCATTCTAATTGCTCCCAAAATCCACCAGTGACACCTAGCAGTATATGGTGGCAACCCATCAGAGCTGAATGCGAACCTCTTGGTGCAGCTACCTGTGTGATTAAGTTCTTCTATCTTGAGCCCCGATCAGATTAGGGTTAAGGTGAACTCGTCAAACCCTAGTCTCTGTCATATGATGTAATCATTCGATTCGAGTCCAATGTGAAAATCTAAATAGAAACTCTTTCTATTATTTCACTCTGCCATGGCCATGGGCTTCAGGACTTGATTCTCATGATCATCATAGGGCTGCTCCTCTACCACCGAGGTAGATAGATTCCCATCTTGATGCAATCCAGTTCCTACAATGAACATGCTATAGCCAACATACACCTCAGGGTTCCATATGGCTAGGAGATCGAGTAATGGTGTAGTCAAACTATAACACCCTCAAGGTGAACTGCCGATGCATCTCAGGTCAAAGAACCAGACACACTACTGCAGCATCGAGTCAGTCATTGACGAGAAGGTAGACTTCCTAATGACTACTCGAGGTGGTCACGCTCAGTGCCCTCGTTCTCTAACGAGTACCTGTACTCTCGCTCCGGTGTCTCCACACCATAGACTCAAGACTCATCTACTAAAGAGAAGCGATCGTACACCAACCTTCCGAATCAATCACCATCCTCGTGATGATCCTATGGTCGGAAGCTGTTTATGAGTTAATAATGATTATTCATGTCTTAAATTTTCAACTCTTGAAAATATGAATTATCATTACCATTAACTCAAAGGATGTATCACAGACACTAAATACACAGGTGTGATAGAAAATAATCCATTTTATTAATTATAGTCAAAATTATAATTTTGCCCCTAGAAGTGTATTACAAGTGTCAGCCAATTCTGGCTTCTAGGGCACATATATCTAACAGATAGGGAGTCCAGTGTAAGGTGGAGCTTCAGATGGAGATTGATTGGGCATGAGATTAAAGACTCGGGAGGACGACATGCGATGTTGTAAGGTAAAGTTTCTATTATCACAGAAAGCTATCCCGAGCAAGTCTCAGATTAGAAGGATTACAGCCATTGACGGAGGTTGGATTGAGCGGCCTGGCTCGACTCCCATGTTTGTCCATCCATGATTAGCAGGTGATTGTCGTAGTGCATAGGGGCGAGAGAATTCAAAAGCTCTCAAAGTTAGGTGGAGATCAAATATCGAGTCGAGGTAGAGTTTAGGATTTGACGTCTTAAATTCGACCCATAGTAGAGGAGAATCAATATCAGCATAGCAGTCGGGCTAGCTTAGATATGGAATCAAATCAACTCGGATTGAAATTGAGCTGGCTCGAACTACAATCAAGCCAACCCTCTCAGGCAGATAGAAAGTAGGTGTTCGGACGAGATGCGGTTGGGCCAGCTCGATCTTTGACAGAGATGGCTCGACGGAGGCGAACAGAATAGGATGAAATTTTTTATTTGAATTCGAATTATGATTAATCAAAGAGATCTACGGGAGTTGGGCATGGACTATAGGATCCAACGGCTACTAAGGGCTGCGGTCATGATCTGAAGGTTAGAAAATATTTTAAGACTCCATCAAGATCATATTCGACTTATATTAGGAGAAAGAGTCCTGTTGGAACTTCTGTGAACTGCTCAAAAGAGGATTCTCATCCTATTTAAAAGACTGAGGTGATATGGAGCAAAATATGGCACATGTGGCATGAGAGGTATGCAAAGAGGATCAGACAGCTACCAAGAGAAGTTTGGTAGAGCACCAAGTACGTGTAGCTCGTGAGAGAGAAGTAATAGATGCATAGCGTCTGGCATTGAGGCCATGAGAACAGAGCATCTTGTAGCTTCTGAGGATCTCCTTGGGATTATGAAAGAGTTTTTATAAGGATAGCTTCTAGTTAAAAGAGATTTAGGTATAGTGAGTTGAGAGTGGGTGTTCTCCTCTTGTACTTATTTTTCTCTTTCATAGTGGAGCTTTGCATGTCCCTAGAGGTGAGCCTTTAAGTTAATGCACATACTTGATTGTTCTTATTTTATTTTTCTTCTTTTTTTCTACCATAATAATCTGGTACTAGATCCTCAATAAGTGGTATTAAAAAAGTTGGTATCACCAACATCCTGTTCATCTTTTCAGCCATCCTATTATGTTGTGGAGTTTTCTTCACTATGAAATGCCTTTGAATGCTACATTTCTCACAGAACACCTAAACTTCCTACTGGTAAACTCTCTGCTGTTATTAGATCTTAAGCACTATACCCTTGCTCCTTCTTCATCTCGGCTTTCTATACCTTAAACTTGAAGAAAACACTTAATTTTTTTCTTAAGAAATAAATCCACACCTTTCTTGAAACATCATTGATCAGTGTCAAGAAATACCTAACCCCATTCCTAGCCAAGACAGATGCTGGTCTCCATACATTTATATGCACAAGCTCTAATGGGCAGTACTCCTAGTTGTACTGATGGCAAACTGAACCCTCTTCTGTTTGCCCATCTAGCATGGCTCACAGACCTCTGAAACTTTTCCCTCCATATTTGAAATCACCCCATGCCTATTCAACTCCTACATCCCTCGGTGTCTCATGTGGCTTAGGCGATAGCGCCATAACCGATGCAAGTCCTGTTGAACCTATGTCACAACCGTTTTATAAGAATCTCCAATCACAATTGAACCCTTTAACTTATACAGGTTATTCTCCAGCCTTCTATCTCTCATCACTACCATGGCCTCATTGGAGATATTCAATACTCCACTCCTGCTATGACTGCTAAAGTTGCAACCATGCCACTCCAAATAGTCAAGTGACACTAAATTCTTCTTCAATTCTGGAACGTGCTTTAAATTGGTGAAAGCATACCATCCCATCAAACATCCGCACCTGAACTATCCTTATGCTGACAACCTTGCACGGATAGTTATCTCCTAGTGTCACACTCCCCTCATTCATCTTGATGTATGTGCAAACCAAGATCTATTTGAAGTATAATGATGTGAATAGGCTAAGTCTAAGATCCATACCTTTGTCCCACTTTGGTGACCATCTGACATAATCAGGAGGTCATCCTCTACCTCACGATCAGTCACCATACTCAGTGAATCAGATGCTGCCTTTTCATCCTTCTTCTTCTTCCATAGACAATCTCACTTGAAGTGACCAATTTTATTGCACTTAAAGCATTTCACTTCCTTCTTGCTCTTCCAGGATTTTGACCGTCCTCTTGACTTGCCCTTTTTTTCTCTCTTCCTAATCTCTCTCCCATGGCCAAGTCTTCTTGGAGAACATCTTTTTTGGTCAACTTTTCTCTCTGCTCATTGGATCGAAGCACCGAGACAATGTTCTCATAATACAAAGTCTCCTTCCTGTAGAGCAATATCATCATCAAGGGATCAAAAGACTGGGGCAACAAGCAAAGCAATAGTAATGATCGGTCCTCCTCTTTCAACTTCACTCCAACATTCAATAACTTATTGCTGATCTGGTCGAACCTTTAAATATGAACAACTACATCCCCACCTTCTTGTATCCAAAGATTATAGAGTCTTTTCTTCAGCATTAATTTATTGCGCATGTTCTTCCTCATGTACAGGGTATGCAACTTCGACCATAAATCGTTTGGGATTTTCTCTTCTAACACTGAATACAGGACCGCATCAACCAAACAACCTCTAATGGCTGCACACGTCTGTTTTTCTATAGACATCAATTACCGATCAGACATCCCATCTGGTCTATCTTCCAATGCTAGATTTAACTCATATTGGACTAGAAAATCTTCTACTCGCACCTTTCACATAAAAAAAACTTTTCTTCTCATCAAATTTTTTGAAATTCACTTTGATGCTGCTTTCCATGTTGGATCCACACCACTAACATAGCACATAAACCAAAACGAATATGAAAAGTACCTTGACAGAGGATTGTTGAAATTTTAGTCTTCGAAGATCTTCTTTATTTTGGCTTGATTCCTTCCTTCCCTATGAACCAACGGCTTTGATACCAACTATAATGAATACCGGGTCGTGTAGGGATGCTTAGGATTAATCAAGAATAAGAAAATCTAGAGATCAACGATGCCTTAGATCGAGCAAGAGAAGAAGAGTAAAGTGGCTAGAGTTCTTGGGAGAAAGAGCAAATTTTTATTCACCATATATTCCTTGACCTAATTACATTGTATATATACCTATACAAAATAAGTCAAGTCCAATGCTCAAGAAAACTTTCAATGATTAATCTGATGTAATGCACTCTCCAAGCCCATGTATATCTATGTTTCACATGCTTACATCTCTTTGAACTTAATTTTCAGTCCAAACAAAAGATTAGCCCTCCCTTAAAATCTTTCAAATAAGGCCTTTAGACTCCTTTGATTAAATCCAATCTAAGACCAAATAGAAAATCTTGTATAGATTTATCTTTCACGATCGAGCCGACTCGATGAAGACTCGAACTGACTCGACTGTATTTTATGTCATGGATTGCTAAACATAGTTTTTTTTATCTATCTAAGAGAGTCGGCTCGATTTTGATTCAAATTGATTTCACTTACATGCCAGTAGGCTAAAATTGTCGCATGTTAGGCTTCTTATTTCAGCTAGCATTCTAGTTCATCTAAGATTTGAGAGCACATCAGGTGCTATAAGCTATTGTTTCAGCACTTCTGCTCTGTTATATTTGCTCCGTTATGAAACCTTTTATGCTGTTCTCCATGTAGTTTCCTCAATTTATTACCCAAAAAAAATACATACAAAATACATATAAATTAGATAACTATGTCTCACCACCAACAAGGTATCACTGTCTTGTCCCAATTAGCATCCGTCATTAATGAGGCTGTCCATATTTGACCACGCGTTTTGGCTTTTCCATGTGAGCATCCTAGTCTGGTAAGCCCAGACAGGTCAAACCGTTTCGGCCAATGCCCGAATTGCTGACACCACTTCGCACCCATTCATGAACCCCAACCTGAGCACCCGCCGCGGCGGCCCCCGTTGACACCAACGCCGCGCCAAAATGTTACGCAAGAATCCTTCACCACGTCATCAACGAACTCACGGACGGTCCGGATCAAGATGCTAGCTTACGTGGCAAGGATCTAATTATTTTCATAACATTTTCTATGGGACTATCCGCGTCGGATTATTTTCTGGAATGTTCTGGGATCGAGGCTTTATCCATCCGAGGCCGAGACCGGACCTAAAGCGTGCTCGCACGTGCCGATCACGTGACGAGAACGTGGACGGCCTCGCTTCCTCCCTCCTCCCCCCATCTCTCGAATTGCAATCACTATAAATAAAGAAACCCCCCGACCGCCTCCTCTCGCGCTCGCCATCTCTCCTCCTGTCTCGGTTTCTTGGAGCCCTAGGCCGCCGATTGTCGCCAGGTTCTGCGCCGACACGCCGTGGCGCTGCCTCTAGGTACCGTTTCTCCGTTCCCTTCTTCCTTTGAATTGGGTACTCTAGGTGGTGGTGGGTGAGGAGGTTGGAGATGGAGGAAGGAATAGGATTTGAGACGTTGGCTGTCGAGATCTTCCTCGATTTTTAGGCCCGATATCATATATTCAACCTATTGTATAGATCTGGGTCTGGGTGGTGGTGGGGGTGTGGGATTTGTGGAATTCTGCGAGGCTTTTTGGCATCCTTTAAGGCTAAAATGTTCGATTTTTATTTTCAGTCAAAGGACGTTGCAAGCAAGTGCAGCTAATAGGAAGAGAGAAAAGAAGGATTGGTTAGTGGGTAATGGGTTCTGTTGGTGCTGCTTCTTCTTCTGTTGTTGGCCTCTGTCGCCCTCAGTAAGTTCTCAATATTTATCATTGCTTTATGTTCTCTGTCTACTGATGGTGGTTTTCGGGTTCATTTTTGTGATTCGTAGGAATTAACAAGAGGGCGAAGTTGATATTGTTCCGCACCCTTTTCTTTGTGCTGATATAGATGTTTTAGCATTTCAGCTGGCAGAAAAATTTTGGAAAAAGAATGTATGGAGACTTAATCTTGACACAAAACCCCATATGTTGTGATAGGTTTTCCCTTTAAAAGGACCTGACTAATTTGGTCCTCCCTAAAATTTTGGCAAATTTTAGGCGACCATATTGGGAAACAAGTCGTCAACGAATCCTGACAAGTTCTGTATTTCTATCTGTCCCACATTCTCTCCTACATAAAATCAGCCTCGACTCTCTCTCTCTCTCTCTCTCTCTCTCTCTCTCTCTCTCCACATTCAAAATTTAATGTAATCCATGTGTTTCCTTTTGTTATAATAGAATCTTTAATAAAATGGATTTGTTCCAATAAAACCTGAATGCTGCAAGAGGGAGCATCTTTTTGACTATATAATCCTAGAAGGAAAAAATCATAAGTGATTGCTTTCTAATCTAAAACATGTGAAACTTCACACATTAAAAAAAAAAGTACATATAAAGAGGTGTTATGTGAAGGTTAGTACCTTCTTCATTTCCTCTTTTTGTTTCTTAAAATAATTTATTTTTATTTTAGGAAGTTTATGTAAGTTGATTTTTGATGCAAATATTTTTATAAAACTAATTATTTTTTAAATATCATGATCATGTATTATCTTCAAACTTTCAATTAATATTGTCAAATGGATTTTTCAAAACATAATGGAAGATAATATTCAACATTTTGAGCAGAGCTACTGATACAACAAAAATATGTGGTTTCTTATTAAGAAAATTTAATATAATACTAAAAAATTGTTGTCCTTATTTTGCCACCCCCTCTCCCCAAAGAGAGATTTCCTGGCTCTGCCCCTGGTTGTCATGAGACTTGGCTGCTTTTGCAGTGTCGTTTTCCAATTTTATTTTTTCCAGAGAAAGATGAAGCCTGAAGACCATAAATAAGAATTTTAAAACTGAGTTTGTGGAAAAAGTGTCCATTTGGTTATGGTTATGTTCTTGGTTCATTCTTTTGTGAAATCTTTGGTACAACCGTAGGATTTCTTATCCTAGTTACTTGGTTGCTTGCCTGGGAAATATTGGGCCAAAATTTTCATAACTCTCATACCAATATTGGTCTCTTATGTGAGTTGGGCCAGAACTTGTGGTGTGTTGATTTGAGGCTGACTAGTTATGGAAATCAATAAAATGCTCACTTTATGGAATGAATTTTAACTCAATGCTTATGGTTGCTATCATATCAGTTATTGATGAATGAAGCCTGGTTGAGAGGATTTGCAATTATGCCATCAGTGCAAAGAAGTTTTGATCATCCAATACCTAATAAATATATACATTGATAAATTATTTGTAATGGAGACTGCTCTTATTGTTCAACATGATTTTGTGATTGTCAGTTTTAAGTTAGCCACTTATTTTCAGTTTGATGCTTTTCTGTTAACTAAATGCATTTTTTCTAGTGCGTGTAGCCACTTTGAGAAGTTCAGAAGGTTGCAATATAATCTATTTGCAACATGCAAGAAGACTTCAAATTTTACATCGATTAGTTTGAAGAAAGCTTCATGTTTTGGTCTGAATGGAGCTGCTGGTTTTGGTACTCTGCCACTATCGAGTGATGGAGACATCCTCATGGGACAAAATACTTCAATTGGTGGGCAGGAGTATCCATCTGCCAATACCGTGCTTCAAGCAGATGCTGTAAAACATGGAACAATTTCTGCAGATATGTCTCCTACAATGGATGACTTTTATGCTGATGATAATGAACTTGATTTAGACTGCCCTACAGAAGGTTTTTCTTCTATTCCGGAGGCAATTGAGGACATCCGTCAAGGCAAGGTTTGTCATTTTTGTCACATCAATTTTGCTTTGGATACTA
Source organism: Cocos nucifera (assembly GCA_006176705.1). Lineage (NCBI taxonomy): Eukaryota > Viridiplantae > Streptophyta > Magnoliopsida > Arecales > Arecaceae > Cocos > Cocos nucifera. The sequence continues at coordinate 77,189 of QRFJ01005172.1, forward strand.
ATATTTTTCTTTTCTACTTCAATTCAATGCTGATGTGGTTAATTTTGCAGTTTGTGATAGTTGTGGATGATGAAGACAGAGAAAATGAGGGAGATCTTATAATGGCTGCATCTTTGGCAACACCAGAGGCTACGGCTTTTATAGTCAGGCATGGGACTGGAATTGTGTGTGTAAGCATGAAAGGAGAAGACCTTGAGAGGTTACAGCTTCCTCTGATGGTAACAAACAAAGAAAATGAGGAGAAACTTTGCACGGCATTCACTGTTTCGGTGGTACGTTCTTTGTTTTCATTAATGAGATGAACAGATGATTCTTGTAATTAAGAAAATTAACCTCAACACTGAGAACGAGGAAAGATAGTTGGATATTCCAGCAAGAAAGTAAGAATATTTTGTTATAGAGTTCCCCTCGTTCAAGATTCCATGCAACCTTCTATGTGCTTCTAAATTTTAATTCTGTTTGTTCTAAAAATTGAAGGAAGCTTGTTTAGATCCTATTGACTAAAAAATTCTGTTGCTTCATAATATTATAATGTAGTGGTAGGTTTCAGGTATGTTAATTCCCCTTTGTTCCTGTATAAGCTTTTAGTTCTAACAAAAACTAATTTATATCATGAAAATGTTTGTATTGTTGGCCTGCATTTACGATTCTTTCATTTTTTGCGAACTATCTTTGCTTTCCACTTTTTTTTTTCCATTATAACCATTTTGTTATGTTAGATAAATACTACTAATGTCCTAAGCAATTGTAATTGTTCTGAATTGACTGGGTATCTGGATATCCAAAGTGTATTTTGTTATTTGAATTTACAAATGCAATTTAACTTTAATTGCCATATTCTCTTAAGATACATAAGATCTATAACTTTTGAGGCAACTAGAGTCTAGGATTTGGTATATTAGAGGTCCAATTGCTTAAATTGCTTGCTTATTTTGTTGTGTCTTGACTAATTGATATGAGCACACCTTATGTTTTTCTTCCTTTGATATTTTTCCCAGTTATTGGATCTAACTGCTTACAATTTTTTTTCCTTAGGATGCTAAAGAGGGTACGACAACTGGGGTTTCTGCTAAAGATAGGGCAAAGACAATACTGGCTCTTGCATCTCCTACTTCACAGCCTGGAGACTTCAACCGCCCTGGTCATATTTTTCCTCTAAAGTACAGGGAGGGTGGTGTTCTAAAGAGAGCTGGACATACAGAAGCATCTGTTGATCTCGCCATGCTGGCGGGTTTACCTCCTGTTGCAGTTCTGTGTGAGATTGTTGATAATGATGATGGTTCCATGGCTAGGTTGCCAAAGCTTCGTGAATTTGCAAGGAGGGAGAATCTGAAGATAATTTCAATTGCAGATTTGATTAGGTACTTTATTTGCTAATGATTTGAAATTGCTGAGTTTACCACAAATTTCTTATTTTATCTGCTGACAGATAAAGTCATCTTTACCACTGAGGGTGCTATTGTCTGCTGCACGTCACAAATAATATAAATCTTTGCATGTTTTTAGATGGTTGTTTGTTTTGATGTTGGAAAGTCATTATGATTGCGAGATTACTATTCCTCTTAGAAAATGATGAAGGTTTAACAATTACCATTCACCTGGAGTTCAATTAATTACTGGCCATAACCATAATGAGCGGTTGAATTCTTCAATTCTTATTCACTAATCGATTCTGGTAAGAGCTATTTTTGTGTAGTGCTAGTTATTCTAAATTGTTCTCATTACTTTCATCAATAATAGCTCAGATCTTCCTTCCTGTTAATTCTTCAACAAAAACCTGACTCATTGTTGCACATGGCGGTACACTTCTTTGAATGACATCACATCACTTTGTTCACTGTTGGCAAATACTGTACTCTTTTAATTTTGTATACACATTTCTTGTCTTACCGTACAGTTGTCTCAAAGTTCTCATTTCTGCCGTCTGTCTCATTGACTTGGGTGCTTCATGTTGTCCAACATTCTGATATGTACTGTTGCATTATAAATTGTCATTTGATCAAATTTGGTTTGATTGGCAAGGCATGTCTTAGTCATGTGACACCTTGGAAATACCAGTCCACCTCGTCTGTGGATAAGATTTCTCTTTTATAGAAAAGTTGACTAGATTATGGAGTATGATAAATAATATTGAAAGTCCTAAATAGAAGGTACTGCCTAACTTTATCACAGAAAAATGCTGAAAGGATTACATCAAGAAGAACTTTGCATAATCCTTCCCAAGCCTTGCCATGTTTGTATTTCAGAGAAAAATAACATATGAAAAGGTAGAAGCTAGGAAGGTAAGCAATTTCAATAAATGATCAACATATAATAGGAGGAAATGCTCATAAACTAGGTTTCTGATTTGGAGGAGACAAATTTTAATTCTGGCAGTTTTGACGGTTTTGGTAGTTTCAGCTGTTTAAGCCAAATAGGACAAAGAATCTGAACAATATCAGAAAAAGAGAATATAGTATAAAAGGACAAAAGAAAAAGATCAACAGAATAGACATCAAAATAGACATCATCATAAGGTACGCTATATTTTAAGACTTTTAAATATGTCTTTTTGGTGGTTTGATGTCGAAATGACGTATGTATAAGATGCATGCAAGTGTGTACAGAATTTTTTTCACATAAATTAGTTAGTAATCTTGTTTCATATTATTTTAGTGTCATAACTTATCATTTTATTCATACAATTAAATAGAAACCTGAATATATATAATGTTCAAGCCAAGGCTTAAAGCCTCATCCACGGTGCCCCTATTGGTCAGGGAATGGGTTGTTATGGTACAGGAATGGTACCATGCTGACACTTGGGATGCATTGGCATTCCATGCATGCTTGGATGCCAATTGATCTCTCTCTCTCTCTCTCTCTCTCTCTCTCTCTCTCTCTCTCTCTCTATCCCCATTTTGTCTCCTTTCTTGTTTCTTCCTCTATCTATCTATCTATCTATCTATCTATCTATCTATCTATCTTTCTCTCTCTTCCTTTTCCCCATTTTGTCTCCTTTCTCGTTTCTTCCTCTATCTATCTATCTATCTATCTATCTCTTTTTATCTATCTCTTTTTTTCTTCCTTTTCCCCATTTCTATCTATCTCTTTTTTTCTCCTTTCTTCTCTTTTTTTCTCAAGACAGCCTTGTTGAAATGAATTGGGGTGCTCCTTTCTTCTCTTTTTTTCTCAAGACAGCCTTGTTGAAATGAATTGGGGTGCTGGATGCATCCCAAGGTACCACAAAATTTCTTATTAATGATAGTATATTCTGCGGATATACCTTGGGTATAGTTTTGATGTTCACATAGCTATCTGTGAACAGTGTGGCCTACATTCTTAGATGATGGACTCAAGGGAAAAATAAAATTTACTATCCATGCTTCAGCATGTTTTGAATTGTTCCCGAGCATTATTTTTATCAACTCAATTCTGTTATGATTCTCCTCTTTGGAGTAAGATGTCTTTTGAACCTGAGGTGTGGAGATTTAGTTAGCTTGTCAGTCTTGACTGTGATGCTATAATAGATGGATATTACTATCCTGGAACATGACACACTCTTGAATTTTCCTTTTAGTCCTGGCTTTTGCCATTAAACAAGTTCTGACATTAACTAATATTGCAGATATAGAAGAAAAAGAGACAAGTTGGTGGAACGTGCTTCTGTTGCACGTTTGCCCCTAAAGTGGGGTTCTGTTCAGGCCTACTGTTACAGATCATTGCTCGATGGGATGGAGCATATTGCTATGGTTAAAGTAAGTATCCTTGTACAGCAGAAATAGTCAAAATTACATATTATCCATGTTTCCTTTCCTGAGCGTATCCTGATCGTTGATCACTAAAAGTAGATGCTAGAGTTGGTTCTGAAAGCAAATTTATCTTTTGGGGGTGACTTAATTATATTAAGTCCTCATCCCTCATCTATTAGATGCTTATTTAAAGCTACCATTTTTATTTCTTATGTTGTATTTTGGTTATTTACATTTTTTTGTGTTCATAATGTTAACAGGGTGATATTGGAGATGGTCAAGATATCCTAGTGAGGGTGCATTCTGAGTGCCTTACAGGGGACATATTTGGATCAGCCAGATGTGATTGTGGAAATCAGCTGGCCCTGGCAATGGAGATGATTGAGAAGGCTGGGAGGGGTGTATTAGTTTATCTTCGCGGACATGAAGGAAGGGGTATTGGCTTGGGTCACAAGCTTCGTGCATACAATTTACAGGATGATGGGCGTGATACTGTCGAAGCTAATGAGGAATTAGGATTGCCTGTGGATTCACGGGAATATGGTATTGGTGCCCAGGTAAGGTGATAATTACTAAGCTTTTTTAGTGTGAAAATAACTTAGGTCTTGACGAATATTTTTGAAGGAAAATATGTACAAATAGCTTATTTTATGCCTTGAAAGTATTCGATGCCATATCAACCTCTTCCTTTTAAATTCTACTTAATTATTTCCATCAAATTCATTTCTTCTGTCATTCATTCTATACATTTTTATCAGGATCCACAAAATCAATATCAGGAACTGTACCGTTATGTTATTGGTTCGGTACAATATGGTCACACCCTATGCTGACATAGCTTCCAACATTTTTTCTCTCCTAACTATGGTGCCACCGAAAACTAGGTAATATGGCATGGTTCTGCTCATATTTTTAGATCAACATGGATCAATTAGGCTCATATACCCAACTGAACCTCGGCAGTGTACAGGTATCTTACTGGTACAATACAGTTGGTATGAGTCAGTATGGCTCAACACAACAGACCTTGATCTTTATAGTTTCAGTTGTTTGGTAAATATTTAATTGAAATTATCACCCCGTCCTTTAGATTGTTGTTGTTTCATCTCTTTAGTAATCATTTGTTCTTGTCACATCTTCCTGCAAATTTGGAAAAAAAGACGTAAGTTAATTGGATGATGATTTGTTATGTGAATATGTTAGAGTGGATGTGCTCCCTATTACTTTAGGAGGTGTTCAGAAGTTGATGTGTTGTGGTAAACGGTTTGCTGACTCTGCTATTATAGAGCAATACTGCTAGTCTATTTCTGCTTCCTGACCACATCATTAAGATGACAAATACCTTGTCTGGAGGAGTTATACCTGGATTATTGGCTGCTCTTAGCGCTTGCATGGTGCCAAGCAGATGCAAGTATTCATAATTTGGAAATTTCAAATTTTTCATGACCTATTCCCAATCAGATAGGGCGCTCAGGAATATGGCAAGTCCCAATTCCTGTCCTTTCAACATTATTGGTAAACCCATATTTCACTGAAAAGGAATTTCTTTTCTTCTAATTTTTCTTTTCCTCCTTTATTATTCCTGTTTCTTCTACTTCATCATCTGGGTGTCCTCCCTCCATTTCTGTAACTTTTGCGTCTCCAACTTTTGTTTCTTCTATTGCCTAGCAAAGTTTTCCTGACTTTCTACCTTACCACATCACAATCCATTATCATATTATCAGTAGGATTTTATTTTTTCCAACGTTGTTCAGAAGCAATTATTCGAGTAGGGTTATATGGTTTGAGTTTTCCTTGCTGGAGATTGATTTGATGTCTCAGGTCATTGCTGATTATCTTGTGAATACCATCAGTGCTCTGATTATTTAACTCTCACTAATATCCATATCAGTTTTGTTGTGGTACATTTACCATGTTTGCATTTTCCCCATAGCTGTCAGTTTAAATTTTCTGAAATAATTTTTTTTTCACAGATATTACGTGATCTAGGTGTTCGGACAATGAAGTTGATGACAAACAATCCTGCAAAGTATACTGGCCTTAAAGGATATGGTTTAAGCGTGGCTGGCAGGGTTCCCTTGTTAACTCCAATAACCAAGGATAATCGAAGATACTTGGAGACAAAGAGGATTAAAATGGGCCATATCTATGGTTCTGAATTCAATGGTAGCCTCACTGGTTGGGTTGACAGCACAGGCAGCATCGGACAACATCCGGCCTCATAAATTGCATTGGTTGGAACTGAAGTCAGTGTTGAATTTATTGACCAAGAAAATATACTTTTGAGTGAAAAGACTCGAAGGAATTTTTTTCCCCTTACGTTGCATTTGTTTGGTTTTGGACTTGCTGATGTTATTCCAAAATCTGAAGCAGACAGCTATTCAGTAATGTATTTCATGTTGACATCCATTTATCTGCATTCAAGTTGTTCTTTTTGCTGAAGTCTGTAATAGGTCACAGTCAACTTATTCTTTTCACCAAAGCAAGTGGGTCGAACATGCATTACCATATAGCTGCATGGTTCAATAATTTCTTGTGATTTCATCATGTACAACAAGACATACTAGACAGTTACTAATAAAATATGTTCTTTTTTCTCTATTTTTTGTTGTCTATGGTAAACATTGGTTTGTTTAGTTTTACCAACTTATCTCTCTCTCTCTCTCACCCACCCACCCACCTTGCTTCGCGATATTGGCAAATGCTGGTCGCAACGTGGGAAGAGAGGATAGCTTTACAGCATCCTTTGTCTGTCATCAACAAGAAATTAGCTTGCTAAGAAATTGATGACGACCTTCTGAAGCAAAATTGGGTTGGATTTCAACTCCAGGTCCTTTAAATACCTAGCAGAGCCTTTCTACTGATAACATATTTGTTCTTTCTTTCTCCCTTTCTAAGCATCTTCTTTGAAGTCTGGAGGATCTCTCCTGCAAATTTATACATGGTCAAGGGGTAACAACACCATCCTCGATAGGTGCATCCGAGTGTCAAATTTGCTCTTCGCTTGTTAACGTGCCCAGACGGCCAGACCCAGTCATGGTTGGCAGCAGTATGACATGGGGAAGAATTGGGACGGATATATTTTATTTGAATGTGGTGCCTTCCAATATGCGCACGCCCATGAACAAGTGCAAGGGCATGCATGCATGCATGCACCCACAAGTGTCCCATGCACGAACATGTCCAAGTACAGAGCATACCCCCAACCTCTGATTACAAAGACAACCTCCAATGGGAACTTTCGTGCAAGCGGCAAAGCTTGAAGGTAAATATCGACTATAGTATTTTAGCACTTCTGTCCAAGCCTAGCTATGTTGACAAACGAATCTGCCGTACAATTTCTTATGCTGTGGATGTGTAACAACTGCCTTTTTAAACCTCTAAGCGTCACGACAACAACTTCAAAGATATGTTACAAGATGCTAGAGGTTACATCTTTACATGGCTTTAAAATTTGTATGTCAAGAAGAAGAAGTTTTTGTCATGATACAAACTTTATGTCAAGAAGAAGAAGAATGCAAACTTAGCATGCCACCCTATTGTCAAAGTGTTTTGAGCAACCAAGCCCTGTGGTCAACCATACTTCTTCAGATTGAAGGCGTTTACGTTTTCAATCATGATACTGCCTTTTGTCACAGCATGTATATCAAAATAAGCTCTAACTGCATATATGCCTCTCCCTGATATGATAGCAAACAAAATTAGCAGCCTAAACAATATGGTTTTCCATAAAAAGGAAAAAAACTCCAAAACCTAAAAGCATGCAAGTATGATTAACTATAGCTCTGTAGGAACTCTTAATCTTAAGTTTAAAAATTAGGAAAATTAATGACTAGTCCATCCATTGACCAGGCCTAACTTTTAATCCATATGGACCAATTTTATAACAACCGGTCCACACGTAAATATCCTTGTAACTTTCAATCTAAGAACAAAAATACCCTTCGTATTTCTTGTCTCCCTCCCACACCGGCTCTCTCACAATTTCATATTCCTTTAGGCGCTCCCATGCCGACAGCAAACCTATATAATCTATCCAAAAAAATGCTTTGCACTTGTCGCTAGCCCTTTCAAAACCCCCTCCTTTCTAACCCATTTCTTCTCGCTGATGTCGCTTTCATCGGTAATGCATCTGATATTGCTGCCGGTGATATGGCTACGAGAGCTGACATCCGATGAGAGAGGGTTGTATCTCTTCCATCTTCTTCTCAACTTTGCCAACCACATCACCGCTAGCAAGTTCGAGCATGCTAACACATCTTTCGAGCATATCTTACTTCTTGCTACTCTGAATGGTGATACTATACAGTGCATCGCATCCCACTTCACAGAAAACCTTACCCACCATGTCCTCCACTCCTAGCCGGGCCTCTACCATGCCCTCCACCCTCCATTGGTGGCACCGACCCGGCTGATGCCCAAGGTCCTCGCCTGCAGCCACTTCTTCGACCTTCGCCCCTTCATTCGCCTTGCCTTCCTTATTTCCAACTAGGCCATCCTTAAGGCAACGGAGGGGGAGCACGTGATCCATGTCGTTGACCTCAATAGCACTACATCCAACACCACCCAGTGGGCCGCCCTCCTCCAAGCCCTCCATGCTTGCATGGAAGGGCTGCCCCACCTCCGCCTCACCATCATCCACGACCAGAAGGAATTTCTCAACGTCGCTACCATGCGTCTCTTCGCGTATGTTGAGCACCTTAACATATCCCCTTTTAATTCCACCCCATCCACACTCGCCTCGATAATCTCGACATCAAGATAATATAATATAGTATACAATTAAGGTATCATAATGCAGAATTAATTTAGTATGATATACAGTTAATATAAAATAGTACATAGTTAATATAATATGATATATAGTTAACATAATATGGCATATAATTAGTATAATCTTGTACATAATATAATATGTTATATAGTTAACATAATATGGCATATAATTAATATAATCTTGTACACAGCTAACGTGGAAAATGTACTTAATGATTTTGAATCAAACAAATATGTTAATCTAACATGGTATATAGTTAATCCAATATGGTATATATATAGTTAATATAGAATGGTATATAGTTAATTCATGGGGCTGGCATTCTCTTTTGGCCTCGATCGGCTTGAATTCATCCACCTCCACAAAACCACCTTCTTGGTGGAGGCCTTGACAGTCATAGGAGCAATTGTCGATAGAGGCTCCAATGACCAGATCTAGCTACTATAATGATATGCTAGGCATATTAGACTATTGTTCCAAGTGGTGGATGATATCCTCGATGTAACCCAATCGTTAGAAGAGTTAGAGAAGATGGCCGAGAAAGATTTGGTCAACACTAAAACTACATATCTAAAGCTGATGGGGCTAAAGAAGTCGAGGGAGTATGCAAAGGAGCTGCTCAAGGATACAACGACAAATTAACTATATACCATGTTAATTTAGCTATATGTAGTGGCAAATTAATGGTGTATCATATTAATTTAATTGTATAGTAATAATTAACTACATATCATATTAATTTAACTATGTACCATGTATATATAACTATGTACAATCGAAAATTAATGATGTACCATGTTTATTCAACCATGTGCAGTAGTAAATTAATTATATACCATGTTTAGTTAAATATGTGTCATGTTAATTTAAATATGTGTAGTGGTAATTTAAATGTATATCATATATATATAATTATATAATAGTAAATTAACTGTGTACCATGTTAATTTAGCTATGTAGTGGCAAAGTAATTGTATATTATGTTAATTTAATGATGTGCATTAGCAATATGACTATATACCATATATATATATATAATTATGCACAATAATAAATTAGCTATATACCATATTTATTTAATTATGTATAGTATTAATTTAACTATGTATTATATTAATTAATTATGTGCAGTGGCATTAACTATGTACCATATTAATTTAACTATATGCAGTGATAATTTAATTATGTATAATGATAAATTAACTGTATACTATATTAATTAAACTATGTACATTGATAATTTAACTATGTACTATATTAATTTAACTATATATAGTATAAATTAATTATATATTATATTAATTTAACTACGTACCATATATATAACTATGTACAATAGCAAATTAACTGTATACTATGTTTATTTAATTGTATGCAATGATAAATCAACTATATACTATATTAATCTAACTATATGCAGTGATAATTTAACTATGTACCATATTAAATTAACCATGCATAGTAATAAAATAACTATGTACCATATTAATTTAACTATATACCATGTATATATAACTATGTGTAATAGCAAATTAGCTATATACTATATTTATTTAATAAATATAATATTAATTTAATTATATATCATATTAATTTAACCATGTATAGTGATAATTTACTATGTATTATGTTTATCTAACTGTGTAGTGATAAATTAACTATATACCATATTTAGGTAGCTGTGTATCATATTAATTTAACTGTGTGCAATCATAATTTAATTATGTATCATGTATGTATAACTATATACAATAGCAAATTAATTATATATCATATTTAGTTAACTATATATGCTGTTAATTTAACTGTATGCAGTGGCAATTTAACTATATACTATGCATATATAACTATATACAATGGCAAATTAACTATGTACTATGTTAATATACTTATATGTAGTAACAAATTAATTATATATAATATTAATTTAATAGTGTATAAAGGTAATTTAACTGTATATCATATATGTATAACTATGTATAATAGCAAATTAGCTATGACCATATTTATTTAATTATATATAATGTTAATTTTATTATGTGTAGTGATAATTTAACTATGTATCATATTAATTTAACTATATACAGTAGCAAATTAACTATACACCATGTTAATTTAATTATTTATCATACATATATCTATGTACATATTGTAGTATCAACTCGCTCTAATACCAAACTATTGGGATATCAGCTACTCTGATATCGCTTGTTAAGAATCTAGTATTAAATTATTACGATAGAAAAAAGAAAAAAATAAAATAAAAAAATAATCAAGTATGTAGATCAGCCTAAAGGCTCGCCTCCTGGGGTATGGAAAGCTTCACTATGAAAAAAAATAGGTACAAGAGAAGAACACCACTCTCAACTCACCGTACATAAATATCTTTCAACTAGAAGCTACCCTTATAAAAGCTCTCTCAGAATTTCAAGAAGACCTACAGAAGCTATAAGATGCTTTGCCCTCACAGCCTCCTCGTCGAATGCTATGCACCTATTGCTTCTTTCTCTCGCGAGCTGCACGTACTCGATGCTCTGCCAAGCTCTTCTCGATAACTATCTGAGCCTCTCTACGTGCCTCTCACACCACACGCACCATCTTTTTTGCTCTATAGCATCTCAGTCCTTTAAATAAAATGAGAATCCTCTTCTCAGCAGTTCATAGAAGTCCTAACAAGGCTCTTTCTCCTAATATGAGTCAAACTTATCCTTGATGGAGTCTTGAAATATTTTTTGATCTTCAAATCATGACCGCAATCCTCCATGGCTGCTGAATCCTATAGTCCATGTGCAACTTCCATAGATTTCTTGGATTAATCATAGTCCAAGTCCAAACAAAAAAAATTCTATCATGTTCTGCTCGCCTCCGTCGAGCCGGCTCGATCAGGGGTCGAGCTGGCTCGACTTCATCTCGCTTGGACTCTTACTATCTGCTGTCTGAGAGAGTCGGCTTGATTATGGTTCGAGCCGGCTCGATCTCAATCTAAGCTGGCTAGACCGCATATCAAAGTCGGTCCGACTGTTGTGCTAAAAATCGATTCTCTTCTTGTTATGGATCGAATTCGAGGTGTCAAATCCTAACAATCTCTATCTCGACTCAACATTCGACCTCCACTTAACTTTGAGAGCTTGTGATCCATTTCGCCCCTATGTCCTGGGGCACGTCTGTTGATCATGGATGGACAAACGTGGGAGTCGAGCTAGGCCTTTCGATCTCACCTCTGTCATGGGCTGTGTCCACTTTGATCAAAGACTTGCTTGAAAAATTCTCCTGTAGTAATAGAAACTTCACTCTACGACGTCGCCTCTCATCCTTTCGAGTCTTTTATTTCATGTCCGATCCATCTCCACCTGGAGCTCCACCTCATATTAGGCTTTCTGCCAGATAGTAATATCCTCTTATCTTGTTCTTTTCCTCCAATATCATTCTATCGCCGTGCATGACCTTAAGGATTCCATCATCAGCTATCCACATGTAGTCATTTAAATCCAGTCTGCTCAGTGAGATAAGATTCCGTTTAAAATTGGATATATATCGTACCTCCTCCAATCTTTTTACTGCACCATCATGTGTCTTCCAGCTAACCATTTTAATGTCTCTGATCGTACAGCTCGATCCATCCAGCAGATAAACATTGCATCACTACTCTCCAAAGAGTCCAACTACTTCTTTCTACAACAAACATGATATGTGTATGCAGAATCTAAAATCTACTATTGAAAAGAACTAGATACCTCGTCAAATATCTCTAGGACATCTTCTCTGACTTGCTACTAGCCATCGCTGTAGTAGCCATCATCCGATTCTTGAGTTGTGGATAATTCTTGACTCGATGCCCCAACTCATCGCACTTTTAGCATCTGATCTTATTAGGATCTCTCATCTTGGACTTGGATTATCCTCCTCGTGATCCTCTGCCGCTCCATCTACTGCCTCCTACTCCTCTAGAAATCATCAAAGCTGAGCTGCCGCCATCTAAGCTCGAAGCTGGATTCTTTCTTTTGAGAACCTTATTCTGAAGTATCGCTGTAGTGACCTCGTTCATCTTGATGATGCTCTTTCCTACTAGAAAAGCAGTCACCAAGGATTCATATGAAGGAGAGCGATGCTAGCAAGACCAACGCCCTGGTCTTCTCCTTAACTTTTTCATCAATACTGAAGAGGTCGGTGAGGATTTTCTAAAAATTGAATAGATGCTCTCGCACGCTCTTGCCTTCATCCATCCACAGCTAGTAGAACTACTTCCAAAGAAATAGTGTGTTGGTAAGCGACTTTGTCATGTACAACTCCTCGAGCTTCGACCATAACACCATCGAAAAAGTCTCATTAAGTACATGGATCACTACATCATCCGCTAGGTACAACACTGTCTGCATCTGAATTTGCTTTCAATCTTTCACCTCTATGATGGCTGGCATCTCGTCATACAAGAGAGCATCGATCAACCCATGTTGGATGAGGACATCCTTTACTCTTGCTTGCCACAAGAAGAAATTACCCTTTCCATCGAATCTATTGATCTTCATGTTGATTGTGCTTGTCTTTTCTATATTCTTCAATCTCTATCCACTGCTACAATCTATGCTTCGGTACTATCTGGCTCTAATACCAATTATTATGGTATCAACTAGCACTGATATCAAACTATTGGGATATCAACTACTCTGATACCACTTGTTAAAGATCTAATACCAAATTATTACGGCAGAAAGAAGAAAGAAATAAAAAAAGAAAATAATCAAGTACGTGAATCAGCTTAAAAGCTCGTCTCCATGGGGCATGCAAAGCTTCATTATGAAAGAAAAAAATAAGTACAAGAGAAGAACACCCACTCTTAACTCACTGTACATAAATCTCTCTCAATTAGAAGCTACCCTCATAAAAGCTCTCTCAAAATTTTAAGAAGACCTACAGAAGCTACAAGATGCTCTGCCCTTATAGTCTCTTCGTTGGATGCTGTGTACTTATTGCTTCTCTCTCTCACGGATTGCACATACTCAACACTCTGTCAAGTTCTTCTCGATGGCTACCTGAGCCTCTCTATGTGCCTCTTACACCATACGCGCCACCTTTTTTGCTCCACAGCATCTCAGTCCTTTAAATAGGATGAGAATCCTCTTCTCGACAGTTCACAGAAGTCCTAATAGAGCTCGTTCTCCTAATACAAGTCAAACATATCCTTGATGGAGTCTTGAAATATTTTTTGATCTTCAGATCATGACCACAATCCTCCATGGCCGTTGGATCCTATAGTCCACGCGCAACTTCCATAGATTTCTTAGATTAATCACAATCCAAGTCTAAACAGAAAAAATTCTATCATGTTTTGTTCGCCTCCGTCGAGCTGGCTCAATTAGGGGTCGAGCTGGCTCGATTGCATCTCGCTCGGACTCCTGCTATCTGTCTGCCTGAGAGAGCTGACTCGATTATGGTTCGAGCCAGCTCGATCTCAATCTGAGCTGGCTCGATCGTGTATCAGAGTCGGCCCGACTACTGTGCTGAAAATTGATTCTCTTCTTGCTATGGATCGAATTCGAAGCATCAAATCCTAACAGTACAATAGCAAATTAATTATGCACTATATTTATTTAATTATGTACAATAGCAAATTAACTATATATCATGTTAATTTAATTACACAGTAATAATTTAATTATATATAATATTAATTTAACTATGTATAGTGGCAAATTAATTGTATACTATATTAATTTAACTATGTGCATTGATAGTTTAATTATGTATTATGTTAATTTAATTATGCAGTAATAAATGAGATATGTACTGTATTAGTTTGACTGTGTACTATGTATATATAACTATGTACAATAGCAAATTAACTGTGCACCATATTTATTTAATTGTATGCAATAGCAAATTAATTATATAGCATGTTAATTTAACCATATACAGTGACAATTTAATCTTGTATTATATTAATTTTACCATATGCAGTGATAAATTAACTGTGCAGTACCATATTAATTTAACTATGTGTAGTGGCAAATTAACTATATACTATATTAATTTAACTATGTATAGTGATAATTTAATTATATACCATATTAGTTTAACTATATGCATTAATAAATTAACTATGTATCATATTAATTTAACTATGTACCATATATATATAACTATATATAATAACAAATTAGCTATATATCCTATTTATTTAATTGTATGCAGCATTAATTTAACTGTGTATCATGTTAATCTATGTGCAGTAGCAATTTAATTATATTCTATGTTTATTTAACTAGGAAAAGAATTGGTATATAGCCTGTAGAACAATGGACCTTCCAACTTGCAAAGCATAAATTTTTTATATTTTATTTCCACCATTTTCTAAGTGATTGGCAAACAATACTATGAAATATAGGGATAACTATAAATCCTCAAATTTGGAAGAATAAAAAGTTCATATTTTGTTGAAAAAGCTATTAAGAAGATGTGATAAATAATTAGAAATACATCTTATAAATAACTAATTTATAATAATTCTAGTAGACAAACAATAGTCATATATTTATAAGAAAAATTGAATTCAAATAGGTTGTATAGAAATTTATGCAGTAGCTACTGATAAAGCACTTGATAGCAATAGAGAGTATGATCCAGGCTGCTGAAGCATAAAAATTTACAAGTAAATCAAATTACCACTAGCTATACAGAGATAAGTAGCAAGATCAAGAAAGATAACAGTAAACAAAGTAGCAAAATAAATAATAGATTAATTAGATAACTATTAACAAAATTGAGGACATCATAGGAAAGTTCAAGCAAATAAATCTACTTAGAGCAAGATTAAGAAGAGTGGTAGGCCATCCAAGATCCGCCGAGAAATGGTAGCTTTCCATCCAAAACACTGCAAAACCCTCATTCAGGAATCATAGCCTCCTTGTGCAGAACCCAAAAGCAATGCAGTTCTCCCAATTTAGGAAATAAAGAGAAGGAGAAAAGCAAGAGAGAAAAAACATAAACGGAGTAAGAGAAAAAGATAACAAGAATTACAACATCATGGCCATTATCCACCTGGAAGTCCGAGAACAAAAAAAAACGAGAAGGCCAACCAATCTTGAGAAGGAAAACTAGAAGCCGACCTAGGCAAAAGGTCCCACCACATTTTCTACTCCTCCCCCATCTGAAAATGGAGTACTTCACCATACTAATATAAATTTAAAACTTTTTATCTAATTAATATAAATTTAAATTTATTTATCAAAATAATATAAAAATAAAAAAAATCATTTAAAATGATGATTTTTAACTTAAAAATGCCCATTTTTGTGGCCCAACCAGCATCTACGTGGAAGCAAAAAAAAAAAAAATTATTATAAATAATATATATATATATATATATATTTATAATAATTTTTCTAATATTGAGAAACTGAATTCCAAAGGTTGAAAAGTAAAACCAAAACATCTCTAATTAACATGAAACTTTGTTCCATACTAAATATACACGTATATTCATATCCTTGAATAACAATTCCAATAGGATTCATTTCCTATTTTCATGCTTGCTAATACATATAGATAGGCTGAAGAATATGTGAGCTCAAGTATGGTACTCTCAAGCCTTGAAAGCAGGTGGAGAGAGAGCAAGGAGCAAATGGAACCAACCATCGAAGAGCTTTAGCAAATACTTCAGATGAGCTGGCTCAGATCCTGACAGAGCTGGCTCGAGTAGAAGGTCAGATAGCGTATCGAAGTGGTACATTGGAAGAGTTGACTTGATTTCTGAGAGAGTCAGTTCGAGCTACAGAATAGAAGATAGTATTGTTGGTCGAGTCGGCTCGAACCTGAGAGAGCCAGCTCGAGCAGCAGAATAGAGAGCGATAATTCAGACTCTTACAGGAGACATCACCATTGAGCTAGCCCGATTGCTAACCGAGCCGGCTCGAGCGGCGAACAGAACAGAACGTGGTTTCTATTCTAGTCTAAGATGGGTTTAATCCTAGGGACTTAAGGCCTTGGTTTGTGAGGTCCTAAGAGACTAACTTATGAATTAAACTAAGATTAGTCCAATGGGTGTGTGCATGAAAGACATGGGTGGAGTGCATCATATTAGGTTAGCTAAGGGAGTTTTTTGAATTAGATCATATTGACCTAGTATATATTCTCTGTATAGAGTTTGTAAATGAAGAGTGGAAATCAATATAAGCCCTTTTCTTCCTGAATATCTCTCTCTTCCTCTCTCGTTCTCTCTCTTCTCCATGCCCTAAGATTTTCTAGGGTTCCATAAAATAATCAGCTCTTTCCTTGAATTCTTGTTGCTATTTTTATAATTATCAAGTAGTAAGAATTTTTTTCAACAGATTGGTATCAGAGCACTGGTTGTTAGATCTGGTAGAGAAAAGGATAAAGCTTCACCTAGGATTGTGATAAGATGCTAAACAGATTTCTTTGAATATTGTTTATTTTCGTTTGTGTTTGGTTATTGGAGATCTGGTTGTGATGGCATTGAGTACCATTAAGGTAGGCTTTAGAAAGTTTGATGGAAAGGATAACTTCACCCTTTGGCAGCAAAGGATGAAGGATTTATTGGTACAGAATAGAATCTATAAAATCTTGACTTGAAAAAGACCGAAAAAGATTTCTATTGAAGAGTGGAAAGAACTTAAAGAGATAGCCTTTAGCATGATTCATATGTGCCTCATTGATGAAGGTTTGCCAAAGATTAACATGGAAACCATGCCGAAGGGGCTTTGGCAGAAATTGGAGAACACGTATATGGTCAAGAACTTGATAAACAAGCTATGGTTGAAGAAGCAACTATATAGTTTGTAAATGCTCGAAGGAGGAGATCTAGTTTTCTATATTCAGAAGTTCAATCGAGTTTGCTCAGATGTCATGAGCCTTGATGTGAAGATTGATGAGGAGGATAGAGCTCTCCTATTATTGTGTTTCCTATCGGTAGCATATGATGGTCTCATTACTACTCTGGTATATAGAAAGGAGATATTAAACTTTGAGAAAGTGGTTGGAGTTCTTAGGTCCAATGAGCAGCAAGAGAGGCTAGTTAGAGAAAATCCTAGTTCAGAGATGCTTTCTATAAATGAGAGGCAAGGAAGACCTAAGAAGAAAATTAGAGAGAAATCTAAGGATAGATCAAAATCTCAAGAAAATCAAAAGGGTATAAAATGCTACAAGTATCATCAACCTGATTATGTTAGAAGAAATTGCCCACTTTTGAAAAATAAAAAAGGGAAGGACATTTTTAAGGATGGATTGACCAATAGGAGTGGTGCTCTATCATCTGAAGATAGTAGAGATGATATATTGGTAGTATCAGATAGAATTATAGAGTTAGACAACCACTAGATACTAGATTCAGCATGTTCCCATCATTACACTGCACATCGGGAGTGGTTCTCATCTTATGAGAAATTCGATGAAGGAAGTGTTAGTCTTGGAGCTGATCATCCATGTAAAATTGCTGATGTTGATACAGTCAGAGTGAGAATGTATGATGGAGTCATATAGACACTCATCAATACAAAGTATGTGCCAGAATTGAAAAAGAACCTGATATCCCTGAGTTACTTGGAAGGATAGGGGTATGCTTTCAGTTGTCAGCCAAGCAGTGGGTGTTTGAGAATTTTTAAGAATTTGTTGGTGGTGATGGAAGGAAGAAGACTGAGCAATAACCTACATAGGATATAAGGCTAAGTAGTTACTAATAGTGTGGAGGTGTCTATAGCAGCACAGGAGGAGCAGCTAACCTACAAGCTATGGCACTATCATATGGGTCACTTGAGTAACAGAGGGCTCACAAAGTTGAGTAGGAGAGGTCTGATTCCAGCACTCAGAAAGAAAGAAGATGACCTATGTGAGTCTTGTATCTATGGCATAGAGCATAGAGTTACATTTGCCAGTAATACTAATTAGAGTGAAGTTGCTTTGGAGCTAGTTCACTCGGACGTATGGGGACCGACACCTGTTGCATCTCGAGGTGGAGCAAGATATTTTATCATCTTTATAGATGACTTCTCTAGGAAGGTATGGATCTATCTGATTAGAAAAAAGTTAGATATTTTTGTTCAATTTTAAAATCTGAAGAGCTGAGGTGAAGAAGGAGACAGGGCAGCCAGTGAAGTATTTGAGATCTAATAATGAAAGAAAATACACCAGCCTGGCATTCAAAAAATACTATAAGGAAAATGGTATCAAATGCCATTACACAGTGAAGATGACCCCTCAGCAGAATGATGTCATGGAGAGGATGAATCAGATACTGATGAAGAAGGCCAGAAGCTTGAGACTACAGGCATCACTGTCCAAATCATTTTGGAGTGATGCTCTTATTTATGCTTGTTTTTTTGTTAACAGGTCTTCCCATAGAAAATTAAATGGAGGAATTTTAGAGGTTGTTTGGAGTGGAAAGAAGGTGGAACTTGGCCACCTAAAGATGTTCGACTATCCTACATATGCTTTGGTGGAAGAAGCCGATAGGAGCAAGTTAGACCCAAAGTCATAGAAGACGATATTAATTAGATTTCCACGAGGTGTGAAGGATTTCTTGATGTGGGATTCACATTTCTAAAGGTGTATTGTCAGTCAAAATATGATTTTTGATGAAACGAGCATTATGATGAAGCTGCAAAGTATAGATGAAGTTGTCAAGATGACATAGGGCAGCATGGGATAGTTCTCGGATGTAGGTAATTTGCCCTCAACATCAACCTTAGGTCATATTCAATTTAAGATGGAGTTAGGCAGGCATGGTGATCACTTATAGAGGACCAGCATGGAGAGCGATCTATCCTCAACAAAGTGCAAAGACAGTCATAGACAGTAGACTTGTAGGATACCACAAGGAAAGTGGCATTGCATAAGTCGAAGCGCATTGTTCGCAAACCCGTGCGATATGGCATTGATGAGACTATCTATTATACTCTCATCATTACCAATAGAGATTCAGAGAGCTTTAAGAAGGCCATGGAGAATCTGGATCAGGAGTCATGGATGCAGGCCGTGATGGAAGAGATGGAGTCTCTAAGGAAGAACTGGACATGGCAGCTGGTAGATTTACTGGATGATGCTCGACCCATTGGCTCCAAATGGGTTTTCACCAAAAAAAATCACCTTCAGAGCAAGGTAGGGTGAGGTACAAGACTAGGCTGGTAGGCAAAGGATACTCACAGAGAGAAAGGATTGATTACTTAGAAGTTTTCTCTCTGATTGTTAGACATATGTCCATTAGGATGCTGTTGAGCATAGTTGCTGCTCATGATGGACGTTAAGACAGCATTCCTCCATGGAGATTTAGAGGAGAATATATGCATGGAGTAGCCACAGGGCTTTGGGGAGCCTGGGTCAAAGAAAGAGGTCTATTTACTAAAGAAATCATTGTATAGGTTGAAGCAATCTTCTAGATAGTGATACAAGCGGTTTGACATATATGTGATAAGTATTGGTCTTTTCAGGTGTGATCATGACCCATGTGTATATGTGAGATCTCTGAAGGATGGATTTGGTTATACTTACTTTTGTATGTAGATGATATGCTAATAGCTTGCAAAAGTAAAGAGATAGTGCAAGAGTTGAAAGGAGCTTTATCTCAGAAGTTTGAGATAAAAGACTTGGGACCTGTAAAGAAGATCCTAGGTATGAAAATTATCAAAGATAGAACCAAGAGACTGCTACATCTATCTTAGAAAGGATATATAAAGAAGGTCTTAGAGAGATTTAGAATGAAGGAGGCCAAACTGACAAAGCTACCACTTGCCGGGCATGTCAGACTCTCTAAGACCATGTCACCACAGACTGAGATGGAGGTTCAAGAGATGGAAAAAATTCTATATGCTTCTGATGTGGAAAGTATTATATACTCCATAGTATATTGTACGCCAGATTTAGCCCATGCAGTAGGTCAGGTGAGCAGGTTTATGGCTCACCCTAGCAAGTACCAGAGAGCATTGAAGGATATTTTTAGATACTTGATAGGTTCAGTTGGGATTGGCATCTGCTATGGTCAACAGGAAGGTACTAAGAAACATCCTAACATGTTCAAGAAGGCTCGTGGGCAGTTAGAAGAGTTTGTAGATATAGATTTTGATGGAGATGTGGACACTCGATGCTCAACAATAGGTTTTATATTCAGCTTGTATGGAGATCCAGTCTCATGGAGATCTTGCTTATAGCCAATTATGGCCATGTCTACTACTGAAGCAGAGTACATTGGTATTATGGAGGTAGCAAAGAAAGCTTTATGGCTGGAGTGTTGGAAAATATGCAGGGTTTCATGCATGAATTTCAAAATATTTTTGAAAAATAACGCAGTGGAACATGTAGATTAAACCATTTAATCTACAAATGCATGTAATCTAATTACTAAATCCTACATATAGGATCTATAACATGCCATAATGCATTCTAAATCTAAAAATAAAAGGATTTGGTATTGATCAAATCAATACCGTAGATCTAGAATGATTCTAGATCTGAAACCTAGATCAATTTTAGTGAGAGAAGAGATCAAATCTCTTACCTTGCATGGGTCAAGAACTCCATGATTGATTTTCGTTGTTGCCTTTGGAGTCGCACATGCATCTGCCTCTATAGGTGATCCACACGAGGCTGCAAGAAAATTGGAGGTTTATAGAATGAAGATCCTCTCGAAGTGCTAGCTTCTTGCGAATCCCTATGGATGGTTAATTTAAATTTTATTCTTCAGATCTCTTGGACACTACAAGAGATGAAGAATATCAGGAGGATTAGGAGAGAAATTAAACTACTATATCTTCCATAAATCAAAGATTAAATGAGTAAGAAAGATCCTAAGAGGAGACACATCTTCTCTCTTCAGGACATCAACCATTGATGTCCTAAATGGATCTCCATATCTGGACAAGAGGAGACCTTATCCTATAGAAAATTTTCATACTTTTAGATCTCTTCCACTTTGATTTTTCTCATATAAAAATTATATTAAAATTGAGAAGAAAGGATCGTCAAAAGAATCCTAAGAGAAGACTATCTTCTCTTCACTTTCCTCTCATCAGGATATGATCAAATCATGTCCAAAAGATACCATGATGCCCCAACTCCTTGGAGCATCCATTCCCACACCCTCTTCCTCTCTCTCTCTCTCTCTCAGATTTTTCTTACAAAAAAATCATAAAAAAATAATAAAGTAAACAATGAAAGAAAATAATGAGTGAAAATATTTTCTCTTACCCTCATCTTCATCAAGACATGAACCTTTCATGTCTTAATGAAGAGTTTTTCTCCAAGGAAGTGAGTGCCTCAAACCTCCATGCCATCCCTCCTATTTCTTCTAGTTTTTACCATGGAAAACCTGAGGATTCTTCATGCCAAAGATCCACAAAAATTGGCACCCCATAATAATAGGAAGACTAGGTCAAAATGACCTAGTCAAACAAGAAAACAAGGGAGAGTTTGGGGGGCGTCCAACTCTTAGATGCCTCCCCATAATTTTTGTGCATGGAGAGAAGGAAATCATCACCCAAAGAGAAAAGAAAAAGGGTGACAAACATCAAGGGTGGCATGGGTTAATTTCCAAAGAGAGAGGAAGAGAGTTTTAATAAAATAAAGCTCTTCCTAAGTTTGACTCATTCAAACTAACTACCAATCTTGATCAAGTCAAAATTAAATTCAAAGCCCGAGATTATGGGGCATGGGAAATCATTCCTTAGGTGTAGAAATTATAGAAAAATTTGAAAATAAAATTAGGTGGGCGTTGGAGAATATTTTCACAAGGAAGGAAATAAGGAATCCTAGTCTAACTGGGATTCTCATGTATAGACTAGGTCAAACCATTTTTTAACCCAAGTAAAATAAGATTAGTGCAATCCTAATTATAGATGATCCTAGTCCAACTAAAAACTCAATTAAGTTAGGTTTAAACTATATTTAAATTTGATTTAAATCCTAACTAAATTATGAATTAGGTGCACTTAAATCCTAGTCCAACTAGGATTTATTTTTTTCTTGCAATTGGTGTATCCAATAAACCAATTAAACTTAATCTAATTAAGTCCAAATCAATTCTAATTGAATCTAATTTAATTAGACTTGATCTCAGCCTAATCGCTCAATCAAATTGAACTTGATCTCAGCCTGATCGCTCAATCAAATTGAGCCAATTAGCAATCCAATTGCTAATCGATCCTCTTGCAACATTTGCATTAGGTCAAACATTAATTGCGTTGAATGTTTGACCTTCGATCAATTCTCAATCATCGATTAACCATCTAATTAGGTTACAACCTCTTATATGTGTGACCCTATAGGTTCGAACCTAAGCCGGTAGCACAAAAATTAATTTCTATACCAGCCGAAGTAACCATCTAGCAATGGTTCTCGACATTCGGATAGATCGAATGTATGCAAAGCAATAGTTTTAGAATCCTGGCCCATGGTTACCATATAATTCATCCCCTTAACCAATAATGCTCAAGATGACTTCGAGTATGCTATCAACACTCATACAAGTCATCTTTATTGTGTCTCAAAATTTTGCAAATCTCATGTCTCCTCACGAGGATTACCCAGGTCTAGGTTTTACTAAGTTGAAATGCAATGAGTCATTCTCTTTCTGAAGCTAATCAAGAGTGGTCAATCTCATCTTGACTCACACACCAACTTCACAAGTATTTGGTTGTATCCAAAAATTTTTCATACATATATTAGAAATACAGGCAGTCCGACATCAAAGTATAGTGAGTTGTTTGCAAATCACCATGGTGATCCCAAGTCGGAGGAACACTTATACCCATTGGCCTTAGCTAGCCACTCTTGATAATAGAGTGTTACATTGATCACATTCAATGCAGATGTACTTCTACATCTCACCAGATACCATACAAGTGTCTCCACACCATTTGATTATGAGGATAATCAATGCATATGGCATACAATGATCTATACTCGATAAGTTATTATCCTTATTAATAACTTATCATTTGATCGTGAATAATTTAAGAACCATCCAATAAATTCTTCTTTATTGATTGATTATGGTTTTAAGGACTTCATCATAATTTAGGAGTTTATTTAAGAAAGATAGAACTTTTATGATGAACCAGTCAAATAACTATTATTATTAGATAATTTATATACAAATTTCAATCATCTACCACTTAGATGATTGGCTTTAGAACACATTTCTCAACAACTCCCACTTGGACTAAAGTCAATCAAAATGATATCAAATATCCTATCTTCCATTGAGTTCATAGAACTCCTTAGTTCTACGGCCTTAGTAAATGGATCAATCAAGTTCTCCTTTTTCATCAATCTTTCAAAGATCGATGTCATTCTGATCTAAAATCAAAGATGATAGCGATGCAGAGTATGCTGATCCTTTGGTTCTTTAGCCAGAGCTATGGCTCCAGTGCTATGATAGGATTGGACCATCGGTGGAGGGTGCCACTCCTAACCTGCTAATGAACCTCAGCTACTACATAGCTTACATGGCAGCATCATATGCCATGATGTACTCTACATTACTAACTGAACAGGCTATAATATTCTGCTTGGAACCATTCTAGTAGATTGCTCCTGCAATTAGGGTATGATTCAATATTCTCTTATTGTCATCTTGTTCTGACTGAAATTAAAACATCCACATATTTTAAGTCAGTATTTTTATATTTAAGTCACTGAACCTTAGTATTTTCTAAATACTTAGAAATTATCTATACAATCTTTCAGTGATTCTCACTTAGATTAGACTGGTATCTACTTACTACCATTAGTGAGTACACCATATCTAATTTTGAATATGAAAAAATTAAATGACAGTCAAACCTTTATTTCTTGCAATGCTGGAATGCCATTTTTGATTAAGAGAACTTCATCCACAGACAACACAAGAAATAACATTATAGAATATTTTGCCCAATTATAAATGCAGGGTTTGTCTTTGTTCATAACAAAGACATACATTCAAAACATATATTCAAAAACTGAGATAATAGCCAAATGGGCTTTATAGGTCTTTACCTTTCCGTCTGCACTACTCTGATCTTTTTGAAAATTCATTCACACCCAATGGATTTTATCTCTTTAGGTGAATTAACTAGTTTTCACACACTATTGATTTTCATAGACTTCAATTTGGATTATGTGGCTCCAAGCTACTTCTCAGAGTTAGACCACTATATTGTATCCCTATAGGTAATCAAATTCTTGTTGTTCTCATTTAGCTTAATAAGATCACCGTCCCAGACCAAGATACTAAAATATCTATCCGACTAATGTGGTACTCTATCGGATCACCTTAAAGATGCAACTTTAATGGGCTCCGAATTTGATCTGATCAAATATGGTTCTATAGGTTTACTAGATTATATTGGTTCATTTCTACCGATCAAACTTTCTCAAGTTTAATTTTATAGGCATTTGTTTCCTCTCTAAGAAACTCCTTTCGAAAAAGAATGCATTTCTACTGATGAACATCTTATATTCTTTAGCATGGTAGAATTAATAACCCTCAAATACCTATTGGACTAGGATACAAGTTTATCTATATGCAAACCTTTGACATAGGTCAATCAACTCCAAACCTGAAGATGAGAGAGTCTAGGTCTATGCCTAATCCATATTCCATATGGAATCATTACAATAGATTTATTCGATATAATTTTGAGTAAAACAAGTAGTCACAATAGCATAATCCTAAAATAGGCAGACAAATAAACCCTATCGTGGATTGAATCATGTCTAACAAAGTTCAACTTTTCCTTTCAGATACACTATATTCTGAAAAAAATCCACTGAAAGAGAATCCTATTCTCTCCTAGATATGTCACAAACTTACTGGATAAATATTTATCTCTTTGATCTGATCAAAGAATTCTAATATCTTTTCTAGTTTATTTTTCTATTTAATTATTGAATCATTTGAATATTTCAAATGATTCAAGCCAGATGCATCCAAACCTAGATAGATTATCTATAATGAAATATTAATATCTTCCTCTAGCACTTAAGTTCATAGGTCCATATACATCACTATGTATGAGACTTAGAACTTTATCAGCTTCTTCACCTTTTTTAGTAAAAGATGACTTTGTCATTTTCTCAAGAAGACAAGACTCACAAGCTACTAATGATTTACAATCATTGATGTTAAGATTTTTCTCTCAAGCTAACCTATTTATCCTATTTTTGTCAAGATGACTAAGCCTACAATACCAAAGATAGACATCCATGACATAATCTAACTTGGATGTTTATTAAATGTGTACACTACACTTAATAGGCTGTATAGATGTTAAATATCATTTTTATTATCTACGTATTATTGTAACATTATTCATAATAATATCATAATAATTTTTTTTGTTGATAAATGATAACCATCTCTAATCAAAAGATCAATAGAGATCATATTTATCATAAACAATGGATAATGGTGATAATCACTTAAAATGACATCTTTTGAAAATAAGCTTGATAATTCCTAAAGATAAGATTGGAACAAGATTTCCATCCCTAACATTTAGATATTTTTTACCATTTTCAAACATTCCACTTACATAAAATCCTTGCAACAAATTGCATAGGACTACCGGTATCCCATACCCAGATAGCAGAATTATATACAGAGAAATTTTAATGTATTATTATATAACATCTTTGATAAGTAACTCTTGCTTCTTTCTTTTGTTCAGCCTGTTATGGTCAAGAGAAGCAAGATAATTCTTCTTCCTATGACCTTGCTTCTAATAGTAGAAGCATTATGCCTGATTTGGATTAATTTTGGACTAATTATTTTGACTGGACTAAGTAGCTCCAATACAAACCCATTCATACTGCTGAATCAAATTCATCTTTCTGATACTAATTATCAAAATTGGATCCCATAAGTCATCACTATCTGATAGTGATAGGAGCAATTAGGATTTAGCCTTAATTTGAGAAAAGAGAACAATGACCTATTGTATATGAATTATTTTAAGCCTAGAGACTTAGACTTTAGTCTTAAGGTTCTCCTACTATTTTATTTGAATTGATAGCCTCTATCTTCAATTTGAAAAATTATTTTAATTTTTTCGTAGATACTAGAATCCACATAGACTGCATACAAGCCCAACTTTGATCGGTCAATCCATGTGCATCTACGGATAGGTTCATTAATTAATTATTTTTCAAAATAACTTTTAGTAATTTAATTTTATTCCAAAAATCTAATCAGTAGGCTTTATCCTCCACCGTAAGCATCTGGTTAGGTTCAATCATTAACATGACCATACTTGGTGCATCTAACCAACAAATGATTAAGTCCAACTTTGGTTGGCCAATCTAACCACCATTAGAGAGACACTTTCAAGTTATCATATTATGAATGATAATTTCATTAGTCAATAAGCACCAGGCCTTTGGGCCTCCGATGATTATTGAGTTAATAGACCTATTATCATCCAACTTAATAGGAGGCTATGATTCCATTATCTTCATAACTTTTTCATTTTAAAAATCTAATAATTTTAGAGGATTTAAAATTATTTATGATTTAGGGATAGAAAGGGCATGGACCAATTTATTTTTACTGACTTCACCAAGTCAAGTCCTCCCACTGACTTCTCAAGTCTTTGACAAGGACTAGGATCAATATCGGTCCATAGGCATCTAGATCAGTCTCATTAAATAAAATTAGTCTCACTAATTTTTTATGTGACATGGGTTAGCATGAATCAATGAGCAACCTAATCAAGACATGATTAATCATATTGGCTAGGTAAGTGAGATCGGTGGAAAGATTTGCAAAGATTTGTCTTAGATGCCATCAAAAATAGTCAGATAAGTGGGCTGTCAATTAAAAACCACTGATCTGGATGCTAGACTTACCTTAGACACCAGTCAATTTATCAGTTTTGATTTGATCTATCTAAAGACTCGAGATCGATCATTGAGCCACGATCAGTATCCATTTGTTAGATATATGGACTTTGATCAACTACAACTAACTAAGTTCATATTTAATCTAATCCTAGGTCTAACTCAGTTAAGGACTTGATCAAAGCAAACCCATTTTTCTTTAACCCATGTTTATAAAATTATCTTAGGATCTTTAAATCATAAATCTAAATCCTAAACAATCACTTAATTTTTAATTAAGTACAAAGCTTATGGGTTTAGATTTATGGAACCTCAGAACTAATTTCTGACTTAATCATTTGAAATATTTTCAAATTGATAAATAATTTACATTAAATCATATTCAATATATGGTTTTAGTTCTGATTTGTTTTAATATTTTGATCATATTCTTGGATTTTGAATCTAGAATTTTGTAGAAAGTAAGTTCTCAATTTAAATTCTATAAAATAAATATATCATATATATTCTAGATTCAAAATAAACTTACATATCAACATATACAATAAGAGGATCTAGATCTAAACATAAAACACATCATATGGATCAGATTATAAACTATTTAAAATTAGATTTAAAATTTAAAAATAAATCATAAACCATTTTAGATCTTATCTAATATATTTATGATTTAGATTATTCAGGTCAGCACATTTTAGGACAACCTCTTCGCTGTTAGGGGTAAACCTTACAGTAGGATAATCTTATAATCAGTATGTCCGATCTGATATTATTTAGATCTAATCTAAATATCTAAAATAGATCTAACATCTAATTAATTTTAGATTTAAAATTAGAGAATGAATCATAAAATTATTTAGATCATATCTAACTTATTCATAATTCAAGAATAGATCAGCAGATACTAGGACAACCTCTCCATTGTAAGAAATAAATCTTATAGTAGGACAACCTTATAATTAGTATGTACGATCTATAGAGTTTTATTTTTTAGATTTAATTTAATACATATATGATCATATTATAAATGAATCTAGATGCTCTGATACCACTGTTGAAAAATATATCGGGTTTCATGCATGAATTTCAAAATATTTTTGAAAAATAACATAGTGGAACATACAGATTAAATTATTTAATCTATAAATACATGTAATCTAATTACTAAACTCTATATCTAGGACCTATAACATGTCATAATGCATTCTAGATATGAAAATAAAAGAATTTGGTATTGATCCAATCAATAGCCTAGATCTAGAACGATTCTAGATTTGAAATCTAGATTACATCTAGGTGAGAGAAGAGATCAAATCTCTTACCTTGCATGGATTAAGAACTCCATAGTTTATTTTTGTTGTTTTCTTTGGAAATGTAAATGCGTCCGACCTCTACAGGTGTGTTGAAATCTTGTGCCTTGAGATTCGATCCATAATAAGCTAAGAATGACATTCAGAAGCCATGAGAAATGGATCAGCCAATATAGTCGGACTGGTTCAGATACGCAGCCATGCTAGCTCAGGGTGAGATCGAGCTGGCTCGAGGTGGATCCAAGATGGTTCTCTTAGGTAGATAGAAAGCTATGCTCAGGTGAGATGCAGTCGAGCTGGCTCGACTATGAACCAAGCCTGCTCGATGGATGTGAACAGCACAGATGAATAGCATGCACGGGCATGCATGTGGAAGTTTTTTCATGAGGTCTATGGAGCTGTTGTGCTATGTAACGGCCAGGAGTGCACACGGGAGCTGATTAGATGGCTATTGAATTGATCAGGGCTTATAAGAAGATCAGACGACTTAAGAAGAAAGGAGTCTCGAGAAAATCTCTTAGACGTTGCTAAGATAAGACAGGGAGCACTGAAGTGCTGCAATAGTACCTCCCTGGAGACACGGGGGGCTGAGAGAGGCTCGATGGTGTAGCAGTCAAGGAGAGTATCTCAGCATAGTATGCTAGGGGCTTCTCAGGAAGATCAAGTACCAGGTCTCAAGGAGATCAACCACCAAGTCTCAGGAAGAGCCAGGGATCTCAAGGAGTGCTAGGGGTCATAGGGAGTGCCAGGAGCATCAAGAAAGTTGGGAGTGTTCTGGAATGATGGGGTTGCCTAGGGATAGAGGCTGAGGCTTTATGTAGAGGCTAAGAGGATCACAGAGTGTCCAGGGATATCGAGGGCCCTGGACTGGTAGATATGTGAGGGAGGTCTTCTTGGGATCACTTTGATAGCATTGTTTGGATGAGTGCTTCTAGATCCTAAGAGAGGGTTGGTGAGTTGATTTTGTATCTCCTTTATTGTTCTTTCTTGGTAGTGTAGCATTGCATGTCCCATGGATGTAGGCACTTGGACCGAACCACATATATGGTTGTGTTCATTTATCTTCTTCTATCTTTCTATAGTAATAGGTAGTGCCATATCTCCTACAGGTGATCTTGGACGGATGATCCTAGTTCTGTAGTTGTGGATCTACCCCAACAGTGGTATTTGAGCTAGGAGGAGTCAGATTATACCATGGATTGCTATGGTGGTGATCAAGTTAGAAGAAGGGCACAATCAAGATGGATGCTCTCATATACAAGAAGAAGCCAGATGGAGCTCAGTGCGAGATGGAGCTTCAGGTGGAGATGGATCGGGCATGAGACTTAGTTTGGGATTGAGTGGCCTGTTTTGACTCCTATGTTTGTCGATCCATGAGCAGCATGCACTAGCCCCAGGACATGGGGGTGGAATCATATAGGAAGCTCTCAGATTTGAGGTGGAGCCGAAGATCAAGTCGAGGTGGAGAATGTTGGAATCTTGCACCTCGAGATTCGATCCACAATAAGCCAAGAATGATATTCTGAAGCCACGAGAAAAGGATCAGCCAATATAGTCAGGTTGGCTTGGATATGAAGCCGAGCTAGCTCGAGGTGGATCCGAGCTAGCTCTCTCAGGTGGATAGAAAGCTGTGCTCGGATGAGATGTAGACGAGTCGACTCAATTGTGGATCGAGCCAGCTCGATGGAGGCGAACAGCATGGATGAATAGTGCACATGAGCACACATGCAGAAGTCTTTTCATGGGGTCTACAGCTTCTGACTCAAGAAGTAGGTCTAGTCATGGGGTCTATGGAGCTATTGTGCTATCTAACAGCTAGGAGAGCATGCCGGAGCTGATCGGATGGCTATTGGATTGATCAGGGCTTATAAAAAGATCGGATGACCTAAAAAGAAAGAAGTCTTGAGAAAACCTCTTTGACGACGTAGAGACAAGGCAGGAAGCATTGGATTGCTACAGTAGCACCTCCCTAGAGGCATGGGGGGCTAAGAGAGGCTCGATAGTGCCGCAGCCGAGGAGAGTATCTCAGCATAGTATGTTGGGGGCCTCTCAGGGAGATCAAGCACCAGGTCTCAGGAAGAGCCAGGCATCTCAGGGAGCACCAAGAGCATCAAATAAGTTGAAAGTGTTCTAGAATGGTAGAGTTGCCTAGGGACAAAGGCTGGAGCTTGATGTAGAGGCTGAGAGGATCATAGAGTGTCCAGGGATGTCGAGGGCCCTGGACTGGTAGATTTGTGAGGAGGGTCTTCTTGGGATTACTTTGAGAGCATTATATGGGTGAGTACTTCTGAATCCTGAGAGAGGATTAATGAGTTGTGATTGTATCCTTCTATTATTCTTTATCAGTAGTGAAGCATTGCATGTCCCATGGATGTAGGCACTTGGGCCGAACCACGTATATGGTTGTGTTCATTTATCTTCTTCTATCTTTCCATAGCAACATGTGGTGCCATATCTCCTACAGATGATCTTGGATAGATGATTCATGTTCTACAGTTATGGATCAACCCCAATACAGGTGATCCACATGAGGCTGCAATAAAATTGGAGGTTCATCGAATGAAGATCCGTTCGAAGTGCTAGTTTCTTGCGGATCCTTATGGATGGTTAATTTAAATTTTATTCTTTGGATCTCTTGGATATTCCAAGAGATGAAGAATATCAAGAGGATTAGGAGAGAAATGTAACCTTTGGATCCTCCATAAATTAGAGATTAAATGATTAAGAAAGATCCTAAGAGAAGACACATCTTCTCTCTTCAGGACATCAATCGTTGATGTCCTAAACGGATCTCCTTATCTAGACAAGAGGAGACCTTCTCCTCTAAAAAATTTTCATACTTCTAGATCTCTTCTATTTTGATTTTTTTCATAGAAAAATTATATTAAAATTAATAAGAAAAGATTCTCAAAAGAATCCTAAGAGAAGACTATCTTCTCTTCACTTTCCTCTCATAAAGATATGATCAAATCATGTCCAAAAGAGACCATGATGCCCTAACTTCTTGGAGCATTCATTCCCATGCCCTATTCCTCTCTCTATCTCTCTATCAAATTTTTACCACAAAAAAATCATAAAAAAAAATAAAGTAAACCATGAAAGAAAATAATGAGTGAAAATATTTTCTCTTACCATTGTCTTCATCAAGACATGAACCTTTCATGTCTTAATGAAGGGTTTTTCTCCAAGGAAGTGGGTGCCTCAAACCTCCATGCCATCCCTCCTATTTCTTCTAGTTTTTACCATGGAAATCCTAGGGATTCTTCATGCCAAAGATCCACAAAAATTGGCACCCCATAATAATAGGAAATCTCAAGTCAAAATGACCTAGTCAAACAAGAAAATAAGGGAGAGTTTGGGGGGTGTCCAACTCTTAGATGCCTCCCCATAACTTTTGTGCATGGAGAGAAGGAAATCATCACCCAAAGAGAGAAGAAAAAGGGTGACAAACATTAAGGATGCCATGGGTTAATTTCCAAAGAGAGAGGAAGAGAGTTTTAATAAAATAAAACTCTTCCTAAGTTTGACTCATTCAAACTAACTACCAATCTTGACCAAGTCAAAATTAAATTCAAAGCCTGAGATTATGGGCATGGGAAATCATTCCTTAGGTGTAGAAATTATAGAAAAAATCTGAAAATAAAATTAGATGGGCATTGGAGATTATTTGCATAAGGAAACAAGGAATCCTAGTCTAACTAGGATTCTCATGTATAGACTAGGTCAAATGATTTTTTAACCCAATTAAAATAACATTAGTGCAATCCTAATTATGGATGATCCTAGTCTAACTAGAAATTTAATTAATTTAGATTTAAATCATATTTAAATCTGATTTAAATCCTAAGTCAATTATGAATTAGGTGCACTCAAATCCTAGTCCAACTAGAATTTATTTTTTCCTTACAATTGGCTTATCCAATAAACCAATTAAACTTAATCTAATTAAGTTTAAACTAATTCTAATTGATTCTAATTTAATTAGACTTGATCTTTGCTTGATCGCTCAATCAAATTGAGCCAATTACCAATCTAATTGCTAATCGATCCTCGTGCAATATTTGCATTAGGTCAAACATCGATTGCATTGAATGTTTGACCTTAGAACGATTTTCAATCGTTGATTAACCATCTGATTAGATTACAATTTTTTATGTGTGCGATCTTATAGGTTCGAACCTAAGTCGGTAGTATAGAAATCAATTTATGTATCAATCAAAGTAACCATCTAGCAATAGTTCTTGACATCCGAATAGGTTGAATGTATGCAAAGCAACATTCTTAGAACCCTGGCCTATGGTTATCATCTAATTCATCCCTTTAACCAATAATGCTCAAGATGACTTCAAGTATGCTATCAACACTCATACAAGTCATCTTTTTTGTGTCTTAAAATTTTATAAATTTCATGACTCCTTACGAGGATTATTCAGGCTTAGATTTTGCTAAATTGATATACAAGGAGTCATTCTCTTCCTGAAGCTAATCAGGAGTGGTCAATTCCATCTTGACTCATACACCAACTTCACAAGTACTTGACTGTATCTAAAATTTTTTTGAATCTATATTAAAAATATAGACAGTCCGACACCAAAGTATAGTAAGCTGCTTGTAAGTTACCATGGTGATCTCAGATCGGAGGGACACTTATACCCATTGACCTTAGCTAGCCACTCTTGATAATAGAGTACTACATTAGTCACATTCAATATAGATGTACTCCTACATCTCACCTGGATACCATACCAATATCTCCACATCAGTTGGTTATGAGGACAACCAATGCATATAGCATACAGCGACCTATACTCGATAAGTTATTATCCTTATTAATAACTTATCATTTGGTTGTGAATAATTTAAGAACCATCCGATAAATTCTTCTTTATCGATTGATTATGGTTTCAAGAACTTCATCATAATTTAAGAGTTCATTTAAGAATGATATAACTTTTATGATGAACCAACCAAATAACTATTATTATTAAATAATTCATATACTAATTTTAATCATCTACCACTTAGATGATTGGCTTTAAGACATATTTCTCCATAACTCCTACTTGGACTAAAGCCAATCAAAATGATATCAAATATCCTACCTTCTACTTGAGTTCATAGAACTCCTTAGTTACGAGGCCTTAGTCAATCATGTTCTCCTTTTTCATCAATCTTCCAAAGATCAATGTCATCCTGATCTAAAATCAAAGATGATAGCGGTGTAGAATATGCTGGTCCTTTGGTTCTTTAGCTAGAGCTATGGCTCCAGTGCTATGATAGAATTGGACCATCGATGGAGGATGCCACTCCTAATCTGCTAATGAATCTCAGCTACTACATAGCTTACATGGCAGCATCATATGCCATGATGTACTCTACATCACTAACTGAACAGGCTATAGTATCCTGCTTGAAATCATTCTAGTAGATTGCTCCTACAATTAGAGTATGATCCGACATTCTCTTGTTGTCATCTTGTTCTGACTGAAATTAAAACATCTACATGTTTTAAGTCAGTATTTTCATATTTAAGTCACTAGACCTTAGTATTTTTCAAATACTTAAAAATTATCTATATAATCTTTCAGTGATTCTTACTTAGATCAGATTGGTATCTACTCACTACCATTAGTGAGTATACCATATCTTATTTTGAACATAGAGAAACTAGATGATAACCAAACCTTTATTTCTTGCAATGTTGGAATGCCATTTTTGGTTAAGAAAACTTCATCCACAGACAACATAAGAAATAACATTACAGAACATTTTGTCCAATTACAAATGTAGGATTTGTCTTTGCTTATAACAAAGACATACGTTCAAAACGTATATTTCAAAATTGAGATAATAGCCAAATGGGCTTTATAGGTCTTTACCTTTCCATCTGCACTACTCTGATCCTTTTGAAAATCCATTTACATCTAATGAATTTTATCTCTTTAGGTGAATCAAATAGGTGTCCACATACTATTGATTTTCATGGACTTCAATTTGAATTATGTGGCTCCAAGCCGCTTCTCAGAGTCAGATCACTATATTGCATTCTTATAGATGATCGAATCCTTGTTGTTCTCATTGAGCTCAACAAGATCACCATCCCGGACCAAGATACTAAAGTATCTATCCGGCTAATGTGGTACTCTACCAGATCTTCTTAAAGGTGCTACTTTAATGGGCTCCGAATTAGATCTGATCAAATCTAGTTCTGTAGGTTTACTAGATTATGTTGGTTCATTTCTATCAGTTAAACTTTCTCAAGTTCAACTTGACAGGCACTAGTTTCTTCTCTAAGAAACTCCTTTTCAAAAGGAATGCCCTTCTATTGATGAACATCTTATGTTCTTCAGCATGGTAGAATTAATAACCCTCAAATACCTATTAGATCAGGATCCTAGTTTATCTGTATGCAAACCTTTGACATAGGCCAATCAACTTCAAACCCGAAGATGATAGAGTCTAGGTCTACGCTCGATCCATATTTCATATGGAGTCATTATAACAGATTTACTCGATATAATTCAGAGTAAAACAAGTAGTCACAACAGCACAACCCTAAAATAGGCAGACAAATAAATCCTATCATGGATTAAACCATGTCTAACAAAGTTCAACTTCTCCTTTTAGATACACTGTGTTCTGAAAAGAAATCCACTGAAAGAAAATCCTATTCTCTCCTAGATATGTCACAAACTTACTGGATAAGTATTTACCTCTTCGATCTGATCGAAGAGTTCTAATACCTTTTCTAGTTCATTTTTCTATTTCATTATCGAATCATTTGAACATTTTAAATGATTCAAGCCAGATGCACCCATACCTAGATAGGTCATCTATAATAAAATATTAATATCTTTCTTTAGCACTTAAGTTCATAGGTCCATATACATCACTATGTATGAGACTTAGAACTTTATCAACTTCTTCACCTTTTTCAGTAAAAGATGATTTTATCATCTTCTCAAGAAGACAAGACTCACAGACTATCAATGATTCACATTCATTGATGTTGAGATTTTTCTCTCAAGCTAACTCGTTTATCCTATTCTTATCAAGATGACTAAGCCTACAATGCCAAAGATAGACATCCATGACATGATCTAACTTAGATGTTTATTAAATATGTACACTACACTTAATAGGCTATATAGATATTAAATATTATTTTTATTATCCATATATTATTATAATATTATTCATAATAATATCATAACAATCTTTTTTTATTGATAAATAATAACCATCTCTGACCAAAAGGCCAACAGAGATCACCTTTATCATAAACTATGGATAATGGCGACAATCACTCAAAATGACATCTTTTGAAAATGAGCTTGATAATTTCTAAAGCTAAGATTAGAATAAGACTTCCATCCCAAATGTTCAAATATTTCTCACCATTTTCAAATATTCCACTTACCTAAAATTCTTACAATAAATTGCATAGGACTACCGGTATTCCATACCCAAGTAGCAGAATTATATACAGAGAAATTTTAATGTATTATCATATAACATCCTTGATAAGCAACTCTTACTCCTTTCTCTTGTTCAGCCTATTATGGTTAAGAAAAGCAAGACAATTCTTCTTCCTATGATCCTGCTTCTAATAGTAGAAGCATTATGCCTAATTTGGATCAATTTTGGACTAATTATTTTAACTAAACTAAGTAGTCCCAATACGAACCCATTCATACTGCTAAAGCAAATTCATCTTTTCGATATTAATTATCAAAATTGGATCCCATAAGTCATCACTGTTTGATAGTGATAGGAGCAATTAGGATTTAGCCTTAATTTGAGAAAAGAGAATAATGATATATTGTATATGAATTATTTTAAGCCTAGAGACTTAGACTTTAGTCTTAAGATTCTCCTATTATTTTATTCGAATTGATAGCCTGCATACAAGCCCAACTTTAATCGGCCAATCCATGTGCATCTACGGATAGGTTCATTAACCAATTATTTTTCCAAATAATTTCTAGTAATTTAATTTTGCCCCAGAAATCTAATCAGTAGGCTTTAGCCTCCACTATAAGAATCCGGTTAGGTCCAACCATTAACATGATCATACTTGGTGCATCTAACCAACGAATGATTAAGCCCAACTTTAGTTGGCCAACCTAACCACCATTAGAGAGATACTTTCAAGTTATCATATTATGAATGATAATTTCATTAGTCAATAAGCACCAGACCTTTGGGCCTCCAATGATTATTGAGTTAATGGATCCATTATCATCCAATTTAATTGAAGGCTATGATTCCGTTATCTCCATAACTTTATCATTTTAAGGATCTAATAATTTTAGAGGATTTAAATTTATTTATGATTTAAGGATAGAAAGGACATGGACCAATTGACTCTCACTGACTTCACCAAGTCAAGTCCTCCCACTGACTTCTCAAGTCTTTGACAAGGACTAAGATCAATATCGGTCCATAGGCATGTAAATCAATCTCACTGAATAAAATCAATCTCACCGATTTCTTATATGACATGGGTTAGCACGAATCAATGAGCAACCTAATTAAGACTTGATAAACCACATTGGTTAGATAAGTGAGATTGGTGGAAGGGTCTGCCAAGGCTTGCCTTAGACACCATAAAAAATGACCAAATAAGCGGACTACCAATTAAAAATCATCGATCTAGATGCTAGACTTATCTTAGACATCAATCAATTTATCAATTTTGATTTGATCTATTTAAAGACTTGGGCTCGACCACTGAGCCACGATCAGTATCCATTTGTTAGATATATGGACTTTGATCTACTATAACTATTGAAGTGATCTATAAAAATGATCTAATCCTAATTAACTATTAATTAGGTTTGATCAATTTCTTAACTAAGTCCATATTTAATCTAACCCTAGGTCTAACCCAGTTAAGAATTTGATCAAAGCTAACCCATTTTTCTTTAACCCATGTTTTATAAAATTATCTTAGGATCTTTAAATCATAAATCTAGATCCTAAACAATCATTAATTCTTAATTAAGTATTAAACTTATGGGTTTAGATTTATGGAACCTTAGAACTAATTTCTGACTTAATCATTTAAAATATTTTCAAATTGATAAATAATTTACATTGAATCATATTCAATATATGGTTTTAGATTTGATTCGTTTTAATATTTCGATCATATCCTAGGATTTTGAATCAAAGATTTTAAAGAAAGTAAGTTCTCAATTTAAATTCTATAAAATAAATATATCACATATATTCTAGGTTCAAAATAAAATTACATATCAACATATACAATAAGAGGATCTAGATGTAAACATAAAACACATCATATGGATCAGATCATAAACCATTTAAAATTAGATTTAAAATTTAAAAATAAATTATAAATTATTTTAGATCTTATCTAACATATTTATGATTTAGATTATTCAGGTCAGCACATACTAGGACAACCTCTCCTCTGTTAGGGATAAATCTTACAGCAGGACAACCTTATAATCAGTATGTCCG
Organism: Cocos nucifera; assembly: GCA_006176705.1. Classification (NCBI taxonomy): domain Eukaryota; kingdom Viridiplantae; phylum Streptophyta; class Magnoliopsida; order Arecales; family Arecaceae; genus Cocos; species Cocos nucifera. The sequence continues at coordinate 115,315 of QRFJ01005172.1, forward strand.
ATCCGATATTATTTAGATCTAATCTAAAATAGATCTAACATCTATTTAATTTTAGATTTAAAATTAGAGAATGAATCATAAAATTATTTAGATCATATCTAACTTATTCATAATTTAAGAATAGATCAGCACATACTAGGACAATCTCTCAACTGTAAGGGATAAACCTTACAGCAGGACAAACTTATAATCAATATATGCGATCTATAGAGTTTTATTTTTTAGATTTAATTTAATGCATATATGATCATGTTATAAATGAATCTAGATGCTTTGATATCACTGTTGAAAAATATATCGAGTTTCATGCAAGAATTTTAAAATATTTTTAAAAAATAACGTAGTGGATCATGCAGATTAAATCATTTAATCTACGAATGTATGTAATCTAATTACTAAACCCTATATCTAGGACCTATAACTTGTCATAACGCATTCTAGATCTAAAAATAAATGGGTTTGGTATTGATCAAATCAATATCCTAGATCTAGAATGATTCTAGATTTGAAGCCTAGATCACATCTAAGTGAGAGAAGAGATCAAATCTTTTTTCTTGCATGGGTTGAGAACTCCGTAGTTGATTTTCGTTGTTGTCTTTAGAGCTGCACATGCATCTGGCCTCTACAAGTGTGTTGGAATCTTGTGCCTCGAGATTCAATCTATAATAAGCCAAGAATGACATTCAAAAGCCATGAGAAAAAGATCAACCAATATCATCGGACTGGCTTGGATACATAGCCGAGCTGGTCTGGGGTGAGATCGAGCTAGCTCGAGGTGGATCCGAGCTGGTTCTCTTAGGCGGATAGAAAGCTATGCTCGGATGAGATGCAATCGAGCTGGCTCGACTATGGACTGAGCTGACTCGATGGAGGTGAACAGCATGGTTGAATAGCATGCACGGGCATGCATGCGAAAATCTTTTCATGGGCTCTACAGTCCCTGACTCATGGACTAGGTGTAGTCATGGGGTCTATGGAGCTGTTGTGCTATCTAGCAGCCAAGAGAGCATGCGAGAGCTGATCAGATGGCTATTGGATTGATCAGGGTTTACAAGAAGATCAGACGACCTAAGAAGAAAGGAGTCTTGAAAAAACCTCTTAGACGATGTAGAGACAAGACAGGAAGCACTGGAGTGCTGCAATAACACCTCCCTGGAGGCACGGGAGGTTGAGAGAGGCTCGGTGGTGTGGCAGTCAAGGAGAGTATCTCGGCATAGTGTGTTAGGGGCTTCTTAGGGAGATCAAGCACCGGATCTCAAGGAGATCAAGCACCAAGTCTCAAGGAGAGCCAGGGGTCTCAGGGAGTGCCGAGGGTCTCAAGGAGTGCCAGGAGCATCAAGAAAGTTGAGAGTGTTCTAGAATGGTAGGGTTGCCTAGGGATAGAGGCTGGGGCTTGATGTAGAGACTGAGAGGATCACATAGTATCCAGGGATGTCGAGGGCCCTAGACTAGTAGATCTGTGAGGGGGGTCTTCTTGGGATTACTTTGAGAGCATTATATGGATGAGTGCATTTAGATCTTGAGAGAGGATTAGTGAGTTGAGATTGTATCTCCTCTATTGTTCTTTCTCAGTAGTAAAGTATTGCATATCTCGTGGATGTAGGCACTTGGACCGAACCATGTATATGGTTGTGTTCATTTATCTTCTTCTATCTTTCCATAGCAATAGATGGTGCCATATCTCTTACAGGTGATCTTGGGCAGATGATTCATATTTCGTAGTTGTGGATCTATCCCAATAGTGGTATTAGAGCCAAGAGGAGTCAGATTATACCAGGGGTTGCTATGGTGGTGATCAAGTTAGAAGAAGGGCACAGTCAAGATGGATGCTCTCATGTACAAGAGAAGCCAGATGGAGCTCAGTGCGAGGTGGAGCTCCAGGTGGAGATAGATCGAGCATGAGACTTAGTTTGAAATTGAGCAGCTTGGCTCAACTCTCATATTTGTTGATCCATGAGCAATAGGCAGTAGCCCTGGGACATGGGGGTGGTATTATATAGGAAGCTCTCAGATTTAAGGTGGAGCCATAGATCAAGTCGAGGTGGAGAATGTTGGAATCTTGCACCTCGAGATTCGATCCATAATAAGCCAAGAATGACATTTAGAAGCCACGAGAAATGGATTAACCAATATAGTTAGGCTGGCTCGGATACACAGCCAAGCTGGTTAGGGGTGAGATCGAGTCGGCTTGAGGTGGATCCAAGCCAGCTCTCTCAAGCAGACAGAAAGTTGTGCTCGGGTGAGATGCAGTCGAGCCAGCCTGATTATGGACCGAGCCAGCTCGACGGAGGCAAACAACACGGATGAACAGCATGCATGTGGAAGTCTTTTCATGGGGTCTACAGCCCCTGACTCATGAACCAGGTCTAGTCACGGGGTCTATGGAGCTGTTGTGCTATCTAGCGGCCAGGAGAACACGCGGGAGCTGATCAAATGGCTATTGGATTGATTAGAGCTTACAAGAAGATCAGAGGACCTAAGAAAAAAGAAGTCTTGGAAAAATCTCTTAGGCAGTGCAGAGATAAGGTAGGGAGCACTGGAGTGCTGTAGTAGCACCTTCCTAGAGGCACGGAGGGCTGATAGAGGCTTGGCAGTGCAGTAGCCGAGAAGAGTATCTCAGCATAGTATGCCAGGGGCTTCTCAGGGAGATCAAGCATTAGGTCTCAGGGAGAGCCAGGGATCTTAGAGAGCACCAGGAGCATCAAAGAAGCTGAGAGTGTTCTGGAATGATGGAGTTGCCTAGGGACAGAGGTTGGGACTTGATGTAGAGGTTAAGAGGATCATAGAGTGTCCAGGGATGTCGAGGGCCCTAGATTGGTAGATTTATGAGGGGGTCTTCTTAGGATTACTTTGAGAGCATTGTATGGGTGAGTTTTTCTGAATCCTAAAAGAGGGTTGGTGAGTTGAGATTGTATCTCTTCTATTATTCTTTCTTGGTAGTGAAGCATTGCATGTCCCATGGATGTAGAAACTTGGATCGAATCACGTATATGATTGTGTTCATTTGTCTTCTTCTATCTTTCCATAGCAACAGGTGGTGCCATATCTCTTATAGATGATCTTGGATGGATGATCCATATTCTACAGTTATGGATATACCACAACATCGATGATCCACATGAGGCTGCAATAAAATTGAAGGTTTGTCGAATGAAGATCCACTCAAAGTGCTAGCTTCTCGCGGATCCCACCGGATGGTTAATTTAAATTTTATTCTTTGGATCTCTTAGACATTCTAAGAGATGAAGAATATCAGAAGGATTAGGAGAGAAATCTAATCTTTGTATCTTCCATAAATCAGAGATTAAATGATTAAGAAAAATTCTAAGAGAAGACACATCTTCTCTCTTCAGGACATCAACCATTGATGTCCTAAATGGATCTCCATATCTAGACAAGAGGAGACCTTATCCTCTAAAAAATTTTCATACTTCTAGATCTCTTCCACTTTGATTTTTCTCATAGAAAAATCATAGACTATCTTCTCTTCACTTTTCTCTCATCAGGACATGATCAAATCATGTCCAAAAGAGAACATGATGCCCCAACTTCTTGGAGCATCCATTTCCATGCCCTCTTTCTCTCTCTCTCTCTCTCTCTCAGATTTTTATCATATAAAAATCATAAAAAAGATAATAAAGTAAACCATGAAAGAAAATAATGAGAGAAAATATTTTCTCTTACCTTGTCTTCATCAAGACATGAACCTTTCATGTCTTAGTGAAGAGTTTTTCTCCAAGGAAGTGGGTGCCTCAAACCTCCATGCCATCCATCCTATTTCTTCTGGTTTTTACCATGGAAAACCTAGGGATTCTTCATGCCAAAGATCCACAAAAATTGGCACCCCATAATCATAGGAAGACTAGGTCAAAATGACCTAGTCAAACAAGGAAACAAGGGAGAGTTTTGGGGGGGTCCAACTCTTGGATGCCTCTCCATAATTTTTGGGCATGGAGAGAAGGAAATCATCACCCAAAGAGAGAAGCAAAAGGGTGACAAACATCAAGGATGGCATGGGTTAATTTCCAAAGAGAGAGGAAGAGAGTTTTAATAAAATAAAACTCTTCCTAAGCTTGACTCATTCAAACTAACTACCAATTCTAACCAAGTCAAAATTGAATTCAAAACCTGAGATTATGGGGAATGGAAAATCATTCCTTAGGTGTGGAAATTATATAAAAAATCTGAAAATAAAATTAGGTGGGCATTGGAGATTATTTACATAAGGAAACAAGGAATCCTAGTCTAACTAGGATTCTCATGTATAGACTAGGTCAAATAATTTTTTAACCTAATTAAAATAAAATTAGTGCAATCCTAATTATGGGTGATCCTAGTCCAACTAAAAATTTAATTAAGTTAGGTTTAAATCATATTTAAATCTGATTTAAATTCTAACTCAATTATGAATTAGGTGCACTCAAATCCTAGTCTAACTAGGATTTATTTTTTTCTTGCAATTCACTTATCCAATAAATCAATTAAACTTAATCTAATTAAGTCCAAACCAATTTTAATTAAATTTAATTTAATTTGACTTGATCTTAATTTGATCACACAATCAAATTGAGTCAATCAGCAATTCAATTGCTAATCGATCCTCGTGCAACACTTGCATTAGGCAAACATAGATCGCATTGAATGTTTGACCTTCGAACGATTCTCAATCATCAATTAACCATCTGATTAGATTACAACCTCTTATGTGTATGATCCTATAAGTTCGAACCTAAGTCGCTAGCATAGAAATCAATTTTTATACCAATCGAAATAACCATCTAGCAATGATTCTTGACGTCCAAATAGTTCGAATGTATGCAAAGCAACATTCTTAGAATCCTGACCCATGGTTATCGTATAATTCATCCCTTTGATCAATAATGCTTAAGATGACTTCGAGTATGCTATCAACACTCATACTAGTCATCTTTATTATATCTCAAAATTTTATAAATCTCGTGACTCCTCACGAGGATTATCTAGGCCTAGGTTTTGCTAAATTGAAACACAATGAGTCATTCTCTTCTTGAAGCTAATCAGGAGTGGTCAATTCCATCTTGACTCATGCACCGACTTCATAAGTATTTGACTATACCCAAAAATTTTTTAAATCTATATTAGAAATACAAACAGTCTAGCACCAAAGTATAGTAAGTTGCTTGCAAGTCACCATGGTGATCTCGGATCTGAGGGACACTTATACCCATTAGCCTTAGCTAGCCATTCTTGATAGTAGAGTGCTATATTGATCACGTTCAGTGTAGATGTACTTCTGCATCTCATCTAGATGCCATACCAATGTCTCCACACTACTTGGTTATGAGGACAACCAATGCATATGGCATACAGCGATCTATACTCGATAAGTTATCATCCTTATTAATAACTTATTATTTGATCGTGAATAATTTAAGAACCATCCGATAAATGCTTCTTTATTAATTAATTATGATTCTAAGAATTTTATCATAATTTAGGAGTTTATTTAAGAAAGATAGAACTTTTTTGAAGAACCAGCTAAATAACTATTATTATTAGATAATTCATATGATATTTTCAATCATCTACCACTTAAATGATTGATTTTAGAACATATTTTTCAATATGGAGGGCTTGGCACTGGAGATAAAATTTCCATAGGATGCAGTCAAGATGCATTGTGATAGTTAGAGTGCTTTGTTGCTCTACAGAATTTCATTTATCATGCGAGCACCAAGCATATAGATATCAAATATCATTGAATCAAAGAGCTAATGGAGGATGGTGAAGTAGAGCTGGTGAAGGTTCACACCAAAAAAATTCAGTTGATGTACTCATAAAGGTACTTTCATGGAATAGCTTTCATAATTATATGATACTGATAGAAATGCGATGTTGTCATTAAGACAGCATGTTTATCAGTTTAATTTGATTTCTTAAAATAATTAAAAATATATAGATAGCAGTGAGTCAGATCGAATTCATAGAAAAGATAATATTTTTAGATTTAAAATATTTAATTTTTTAAAAGAAAAAGAAAAAAAATTAAAAATAAAATTTGAAGTCAAAAATTAAAAATTAAAATTACAAAGTAAAAATTAAATTATGCAGAAAAGTAAACTTGGTACTAAGATCTACTAATTAGATCTTAGCATCTACTTGCAGTAAAATAAAGAACAATAATTAAAATATAAAAATTAAATTATAATAAAACTAACAAGCTGAAATCAAAGTACAAAAAAATAAAATTTGCATTAATTAAAATTTTAAAATTTAAATACATGGAATTTAAAAAGAAAAAAATAAAATAAAATAAAAGAGCCTGATCTCTGATCTTAGATCGATATTGGTGGAAAGATGGTGTAGAAGCCCAGCTTTTCTTCTTGGCATCAGTTGCCTCGAAGCAGCCATTAACCCAAAGTCTGGCTTCACCCTGTACCAAAGCTTCACCTTGATCAGATCTATTGATTTCTAGAGGCCTGGGATCCTTTTTATAGAGCTAGGAGGGTTGGAGAGTTTTCTTCTAGGCAATATGGGACTAAGGAGCTCTTTGATTATCAAAATATGGAGAAATTTGAGTGAAAATTAGATTAAAAGGAGTTCTGGTTGAATTCTACTACTCTGGATGAAATTTAGCCATTCAATAGGAATCCAACGGACCAAAATTCATCAAAATTGGATGCATATCAGCTCAGATCAGGTTTGATTAAATTCTGGCCATTGATCGCACGTTGATGAAGAAAATCTGATCGCTGATCATGCATTGGGAGTCTTAATCACTGTTGGGAGCTTTCTCCACCATCGAAATTATTAGATATATGTGCTCTAGAAGTCAGAATTGGCTAACACTTATAATACACTTCTAGGGGCAAAATTATAATTTTGACTAATATCAATAAAATGGGTTATTTTCTATCACATATGTGTATTTAGTGTCTGTGATACATCCTTTGAGTTAATGGTAATGATAATTCATATTTTCAAGAGTTGAAAATTTAAGACATGAATAATCATTATTAACTCATAAAATGCTCTCGACCATAGGATCATCACGAGGATGGTGATTGATCCGAAAGGTTGGTGTACAATCGCTTCTCTTTAGTAGATGAGTCTTGAGTCTACGGTGTGGAGACACCGAAGCGAGAGTACAGGTACTCGTTAGAGAACGAGGGCACTGAGCGTGACCACCTCGAGTAGTCATTAGGAAGTCTACCTTCTTGTCAATGACTGACTCGATGCTGTAGTGGTGTGTCTAGTTCTTTGACCTGAGGTGCATCGACAGTTCACCTTGAGGGTGTTATAGTTTGACTACACCATTACTCGATCTCCTAGCCATTTGGAATCCTGAGGTGTATGTTGGCTATAGCATGTTCATTGTAGGAACTGGATAGCATCAAGATGGAATCTATCTACCTCGGTGGTAGAGGAGCAGCCCTATGATGATCATGAGAATCAAGTCCAGAAGTCCATGGCCATGGCAGAGTGAAATAATAGAAAGAGTTTCTATTTAGATTTTCACATCGGACTTGAATCGAATGATTACATCATATGATAGAAACTAGGGTTTGACGAGTTCACCTTAACCCTAATCTGATCGGGGCTCAAGATAGAAGAACTTAATCACACAAGTAGCTGCACCAAGAGGTTCGCATTCAGCTCTGATGGGTTGCCACCATATACTGCTAGGTGTCACTGGTGGATTTTGGGAGCAATTAGAATGATTTAGATGATCGATCATTCTAGCTGTTCGAATCAGAAGAGTTATGATCCATCGAAAGGAGTTTCGATGATGTCGATGATAGAGATCATGACATATCCCATTACCATACAGAATTGAACCTAACTGGGTCACACAAACAAGGGTTTGAATCTGGTGATCATCAATTGAACTGATCTAGTTCAATTGATCTGAATGAGATTCAATTAGGTTCAAAAAAATCATGCTAGCACTCGATTGAACCTAACATTCTTCTTTTGCTATCACAAATAAGTTGTCCTGACTAAGCCAAAGAAGTTTGTGCTTAATTAGAGGCCTTCATATGGTCTGACTGGAGGTTGTCCAAGTCAAAAAAGGTTGTCTTATTTTATAGGACATTACCTGCCATTTTTGGTCACCTTCCATTTCTCGTTCTTTGACTTTGATCAAAAGTCTACCTTTGATTGATCAAATATTGACCATTGACACTTTGACTTCTATCCATGTGTCACGCACCTATTGGAGAGCTGGTGGGGGCCTGTTCTCCTGCCAGAACCTAGCAAGGAAGAGGGTGCACACCACCCTGGGCATGTGCCCAAGCTGGAGGTGCCCAAGAGTCCCTATTGAACAGGGACTCTATCTCCTTTTTAGATTTTGATTAGTGTTCTCCTAAGAACCAACTTTGACTGGTCTTAGGCACCCTCTAAGGAGGAATCTAGGGAACTCTATTTCAATCAATCAAATTTAGATCTGATTTCATAAAGAGTTGTGATTGATTGGAAAAAGGAGAAGTTGGATCATAGACAATCTATAAATAAGACCCTGCGCCTAACTCAGATTGTATGATTGTATGATTGGAGAATTGAAATCCCATGCCCCAAGACTACCTCTCCCATCTTCCTCCATGCCAAACCCACCTTCTTTTTCTCCTCTCTACATCCAAAGTGTTTGGATTCTTGGTTGGTGCGACCCAGATCAAAGAAAGGCGACTGAAAGCTAGAAGGCTGTACTGCTGCATAGGACAACTGCTGATCTTCAAAAAGAGTTTTGAAGATCCTCTAGATCAGATCCAGATCTAATTTTTAAAGATACGATAGAGAAGAAGAGGATCTCCAGATCTAGTTCGAGTGGATACTGATAGAGGCCCGGCACTTGCGTGGCTTGATCCAGAACCTTCCGCTGCTTACAGGATCATCAATGGATAATAGGATTACCCACTTCAAGGTAAATTAAATCTGATTTAATTTATCTAATTTTATTTTAATTTCTAAAATAATAATAATCAAATCTAAAATATCTTAGATCTGATCTTGATCAAAAAAAAAAATTTTTGAAATATATCTCTTGATCTGAACGAACCTAGTCTGAAAAATCAGAATTTTCCTTCAACTGATATCAGAGCTAAGGTTCTAAAAGTATTTAGATCTAATTTTAAATTTATTTTAATTAGAAAATAAGTAATTTTAGATGTTACATGAGATGTGATCAGATCTGAAATCAGAAAAAATTAAAATTAAATGATTTGGATCTAAGATTAGAAAATATGCATGACTAGTTCTAAAATAGAATAGTTCTATAGAATAGTCTTGTATGTTTTCAATTTAATTTAATTAAATCATATTTTAGATTAATTTATTTACTATCTTTTGATATTATAATGGTTATAATAATATTTGAAAAATAGCAAATAAAATTATTTAATTTTTAAATATCATATGAGATATGATTGATGCATGTCTAGACTAGTTGTAGAATAGTTCTACATAATTATCTAGATTAGAATTTATTTTGATTAGATCAATTTAAATCTAATTTTTTAGATTATTATGAGATAATTTAGATCTAAAAACATGCATGATTCGATACATGAGATGTATGCAAAATATGCCATGATTAGATCTAATTTGTATATGAGATATATGATATAGATCTAAAACTATTTTGTAGTATTGCATGTTCCTGATTAAGGCGTTCCTCTTGGCCGTCCGGTCATAAGAATGAAAAAGAGTTTAAAGGCCCTCTCCTTCCCATTCGATGGGGTGTTCTTATGATGTGTAGGGGTGCTGTGCATTCGTCCTTAATCAAAAATCCAAAACTTACTTTCTGCAAAATCCCTAGATCCTGAAACCCTAGGATTTATTGTGCATATTTTGTTTATGAACCCTACTTAATTAAAAATTAAGATTATGGAATATTAATTAGATCTAAAATTAAGAATTTTAGATCTAAGATATATTCATAATACTGGGTTCGGGCTTGGGTAGCTCAATTAGGTCTAAGCGGTTGATCAAACCGAATCAAGAGTTGGTTAGATGGGATCAACAATGCTTAAATTGACCAGCCTAATAGGATTAAGTCTGGGTCAAGATCGAGTCACGATCAAGCAAGACCTAATTAGGCTCAGAGGTTAGAGTCTGGATTGTAGGCTAACCCAATTGGTTCTGGCTCAACAATTTGGTGTCTAAGGTAAGTTTGGCACATACGACCGACTGATTTTTAATTGGAAGCTACTCGACCTGAATGCATTCTTGTACGAGTTAATGGCATATTCCTTCCACCGATCTCACTTACCTGGCCATATCTGTTGACACAGTTCTGATCTGAGGTGGTCAATAATCCGAGCTAACCCATGCCACTAGGTTAGTCATAATTGTTATGACTATGATAAGTCTAGTTTAATGAGACCTGAATCAATTCTCCCTAAGAAAAGATTAAGTCTGAGGTCTTCCACCATTGTAGATGTGCGGGCCCTTTTCCGGGGTTGATTGTTCTCGGCTGGATACAGTGGCTCAGTTGCATCGAAGAAAGATGCAACCATGTCTATTAGGCATTGGATGCTATGGGCTGGAGGATGAGTTGGGCTCAATATTTTGGATACGGTGAGAGACTCAATTAGGAATCCAGTCTGTGCAAATGGTGGGTCTGACTTAACTAAGGAGTGGATCAATATTTCGGATACGGTGAGATTCATGAATTAGAGACCAAGTTTGGGTGCACCATGATTAGAGAATCATTGAACAAGAGTTGTTCACTCATTGGCTAACCCATCACCAATAACTGTTAGGTGAGGTGATGAGTCAGTTGGTGAGACCGCACCACCCACTAGAAATCATTAATCATGGAGATTTTCGCATCTCTACAGAGGAAGTGTAGGGATCCAAGAAAATAGTGGGAGCTAATTTGTTTAAAAATAAAATCCCTAAATAAATTGGTCAAGTCATAATTACAGTATCTAACTAGAATCTTTGACTCTCTACAGAAAAATATCTGCGTCCAACCCATTAGCACGTATCCTGGACACACATAGACTGATCGAATCCAATTATAAAGATTGGCTCAGGAACTACAAAATTATTTTGGATTTTAAGAAGTTAACCCATGTTTTGGATCAGGACCCTCCCACCTTACCAGCCCGTCCATCTATTGAACAGAGAGCGTCTCTGAAAAAATGGATAGACGAAGATAATAAGGCCAGATATTACATGTTGGGCTCGATGTCTGATGAGCTCCAGCGCCAACATGAAGATATCGGGACTGCTCGCCAAATGTTGGCTCACCTACAGGAGATGTTTGGTGAACAGAGTCGCGCAGCCAAATATCAAGTCACGAAATGACTTTTTAAGGCTAAGATGCGTGATGGGCAGTCAGTCCAAGATCACTGTCTGACAATGATCAAGGACATGGAAGAGCTTGAGAAGCTCGGTGTGAAGTTAGACTTGGACCTGCAGAATGATATTATTCTGCAATCCTTGACTGATGCATATGGGCAATTCATCATGAATTACCACATGCATAAACTTCAAAATTTCTTGACCGAATTAATGAATATGCTGGTTACCGCTGAGCTTTCTATGAAAGGTTCTAAAGGCTCAGTTCTTGCTATGGAACGGACTTCTTCCAAAAAAAGTCTTATAGGAAAGAAAAAAAAGTCTACGAAAAAGTAGAAGGTGGAAGGAACAAAGAAGAAGAAGGTAGAGCCAAAGAAAAATACGGATGTCAAACGAAAGTATTTCCATTGCAACAGCGACGGCCATTGGAAGCGGAACTGCCCTACTTACCTGGCCACCCTGAAGAACAAGAAGGAAGGTCCTTCTAGGAGGTATGCTCATTATTGAGTCTAACCTTATGGTTTCTTCTGCATCCAGTTGGGTGCTTGACTCTGGTTCTAGTGCTCATCTGTGCACTTCCATGTAGGGTCTTGAGGATAGCAGGAGGCTGAGGGATGGAGACATGATCCTACGCATCGGTAATGGAGCAAGAGTTGCTGCAGTAGCCGTAGGAACATACCCTCTTTGATTACCATCTGGTTTAGACTTAGTTTTGAAAGACTGTTATTATGTGCCTGCAGCTAGCAGGAATTTGATTTCTGTTTCATGCTTAGCACAAGAAGGCTATGTGATTACCTTCTTTAAGGACCATTGTAACATTCTTTATAAAAGAAATAAAATTGCAAATGATTTTCTTATTAATGGTCTTTATCAGCTACATATTGATGTACCTATTCTAACTATCGAGCAAAACGTGAATGCCAAACGACCTAGGGATAGTCCAAACGATAGATATCTATGGCACCTAAGATTAGGTCATATAGCAGAAGATAGGATCAACAAATTGGAGAAAAATGGGCTATTGAGTCCATTGACTTTTGAGTCATATCCAACTTGTGAATCTTGTCTTCAAGGCAAAATGACCAAACTCCCTTTTGTTGGACATGGGGAAAGGGCCACAGATCTCCTTGCCCTAGTACATACTGATGTGTGCGGCCCATTTGATGTGCCGGCTAGAGGCAATTTTGTCTACTTCATTACCTTTATCGATGATCTGTCTAGGTATGGGTATGTGTATCTTATGAGACACAAGTCTGAAGCTTTTGAAAAGTTCAAAGAATTCAAACATGAAGTAGAAAAACAAACTGAAAAATCCCATTAAGGTTCTTCGATCAGATCGAGGAGGTGAATACCTTAGCCGGGAATTCCTAGACTATCTTAAAAAAAAATGGCATAGTCTCTCAATGGACTCCACCAGGAACACCTCAACTCAACGGAATTTTAGAATGGAGAAATCGGATCCTATTTGATATGGTTCGATCCATGATGAGCTTCACAGACCTTCCTGATTTTCTTTGAGGACATTCATTATTAACTTCAATTTATCTACTGAATAGGGTTCCCTCTAAAATCGTTCCTACCACACCGTATGAGATATGGCATGGTAAGAAACCAAGTCTGAGTCATCTCAGAATTTGGGGTTGTCCAGCTCATGTCAAAAGACAACAAGCGGACAAGTTAGAGTTTAGGTCCTTTAGAGCTCGATTCATAGGATATCCTAAAGAGTCATTAGGATACTATTTCTACATTCCAGAAGACCACAATGTGATTATGAGTCGACATGCCATCTTTCTTGAAAAATAGTTTATTCAAGATAGCGGCATTGAAAAGTAGATCAAGCTTGATGAGAAAGTCTCACAAGTACAATGAGCTAAGGACCAATTGGAACCAAATCAGGTTGAGCCAATAAGAACACTACCTCCTCCACCTCGTAGATCGGAAAGAGTTTTCCATCCTCCTGAAAGATACTTAGGTATTATTTCAGAGAAAGTAGAAGAAATGTTCCTCATAGGTAATGGTGCTCATGGTGATGATCCCAAAACCTACAATGAGGCGATATCAGATATCGACTCCGAGAAATGGCTAGAGGCAATGCAGTCAGAAATTGACTCGATGCACTCAAACCAAGTCTGAACCTTGGTAGATCCACCAGAAGGTATAGTACCTATTGGGTGTAAATGGATCTTCAAGAGAAAGATTGGTGCAGATGGAAAATGTGGAGACATTCAAGGCTAGACTAGTGGCAAAAGGTTATAGTCAACACGAAGGCATTGACTATCAGGATACCTTTTCTCCAGTGGCTATGCTAAAATCCATCCGCACATTGCTTGCTGTTGCAGCCTATTTCGATTATGAAATATGGCAAATGGACGTGAAAATGGCATTCTTAAATGGATATCTTGAGGAAGATATCTATATGGAACAGCCGCTAGGTTTCACATCCAGTGATACTGATCACAAGGTTTGCAAGCTGCAAAGGTCCATATATGGACTTAAGCAAGCATCTCGGAGCTGGAACACTCATTTCAATGATGTGATCAAAATATTTGGTTTCATCAAAAATGAAGAGGAACCGTGTGTCTTCAAAAAGGTCAGTGGGAGCGCTGTTGTCTTCCTCGTATTGTACGTGGATGACATCCTCCTTATTGGGAATGATATTTCCCATGATGACAACAGTCAAATTATGGTTGTCCAAGAAATTCTCCATGAAAGACCTAGGTGAAGCATCCTTTATTCTAGAAATTAAGGTCTATAGGGATAGACCGAATAGGATGCTAGGACTTTCACAGAAGATGTACATAGAGAAAGTACTAAAGAGGTTTAGTATGGAAAACTCTAAGAGGGGATTAATACCCTTCAGACATGGTATTCATCTTTCCAAGAAGATGTGCCCTAGCACACCTGAGGAAATAGAACGCATGAGCAAGATCCCTTATGCTTCTGCAATAGGGAGCCTCATGTATGCCATGCTATGTACACGACCTGATATAGCCCATGCTGTGAGTGTCACAAGCAGATATCAGTCAAATCCAGGTGAAGAACACTGGACTTCTGTGAAATGTATCCTTAAGTACTTGAGAAGAACTAAGGATATGATGTTGGTCTTTGGTAATGGAGAACTCCAAGTCCAGGGATACACAGACTCGGATTTCATGTCCGATATAGATGATCGAAAGTCGACATCTGGAAGTCTGTTTGTGTGCAATGGTGGTGCTGTCAGCTGGAAGAGTTCTAAGCAAACTGTGATAGCAGATTCCACCATGGAAGCAGAATATATCGCTGCATCAGAGGCTGCAAAGGAAGCATTCTGGTACAAGAAGTTTGCTACAGAAATTGGAGTAATGCCATCAGATGCCATTCCTCTATACTGCGACAACAATGGCGCCATAGCCCTTGCTAAGGAGCCGAGGTCTCACCAAAAATCCAAGCACATTGAGCGGCGATACCACCTCATCCGCGATTACCTCGAGAAGGGTTACGTCGAGGTCAAGAGAGTCAACTCCATAGATAATGTGGCAGACCCACTTACAAAGCCGTTGGGCCAGCAGAAGATCGAAGCCCACCTTGAGAAGATGGGACTTAGACTTGTAGCCAATTGGCTTTAGGACAAGTGGGAGATTGTTAGATATATGTGCCCTAGAAGCCAGAATTGGCTGACACTTGTAATACACTTCTAGGGGCAAAATTATAATTTTGACTATAATCAATAAAATGGGTTATTTTCTATCACATATGTGTATTTAGTGTCTGTGATACATCCTTTGAGTTAATGGTAATGATAATTCATATTTTCAAGAGTTGAAAATTTAAGACATGAATAATCATTATTAACTCATAAAATGCTCCGACCATAGGATCATCACGAGGATGGTGATTGATCCGGAAGGTTGGTGTACAATCGCTTCTCTTTAGTAGATGAGTCTTGAGTCTACGGTGTGGAGACACCGGAGCGAGAGTATAGGTACTCGTTAGAGAACGAGGGCACTGAGCGTGACCACCTCGAGTAGTCATTAGGAAGTCTACCTTCTCGTCAATGACTGACTCGATGCTGCAGTGGTGTGTCTGGTTCTTTGACCTGAGGTGCATCGACAGTTCACCTTGAGGGTGTTATAGTTTGACTACACCATTACTCGGTCTCCTAGCCATTCGGAACCTTGAGGTGTATGTTGGCTATAGCATGTTCATTGTAGGAACTGGATTGCATCAAGATGGAATCTATCTACCTCGGTGGTAGAGGAGCAGCCCTATGATGATCATGAGAATCAAGTCCAGAAGTCCCATGGCCATGGCAGAGTGAAATAATAGAAAGAGTTTCTATTTAGATTTTCACATCGGACTTGAATCGAATGATTACATCATATGATAGAAACTAGGGTTTGACGAGTTCACCTTAACCCTAATCTGATCGGGGCTCAAGATAGAAGAACTTAATCACACAAGGTAGCTGCACCAAGAGGTTCGCATTCAGCTCTGATGGGTTGCCACCATATACTGCTAGGTGTCACTGGTGGATTTTGGGAGCAATTAGAATGATTTAGATGATCGATCATTCTAGCTGTTCGAATCAGAAGAGTTCTGATCCATCGAAAGGAGTTTCGATGATGTCGATGATAGAGATCATGACATATCCCATTACCATATAGAACTGAACCTAACTGGGTCACACAAATAAGGGTTTGAATCTGGTGATCATCAATTGAACTGATCTAGTTCAATTGATCTGAATGTGATTCAATTAGGTTCAAAAAAATCGTGCTAGCACTCGATTGAACCTAACATTCTTTTTTTGCTATCATAAATAAGTTGTCCTGACTAAGCCAAAGGAGTTTGTGCTCAATTAGAGGCCTTCATATGGTCTGACTGGAGGTTGTCCAAGTCAGAAAAGGTTGTCTTATTTTGTAGGATATTATCTGCCATTTTTGGTCACCTGCCATTTCTCGTTCTTTGACTTTGGTCAAAAGTCTATCTTTGACTGGTCAAATATTGACCATTGATACTTTGACTTCTGTTCGCATGTCACGCACCTATTGGAGAGCTGGTGGGGGCCTGTCCCCCTACCAGAACCTAGCAAGAAAGAGGGCACATGCCATGCTTGGCGTGTGCCCAAGTTGGAGGCGCCCAGGAGTCCCTATTGGACAGGGACTCCATCTCCTTTTTGGATTCCGATTAGAGTTTTCCTAAGAACCAACTTTGACTGGTCTTAGGCATCCTCTAAGGAGAAATCTAGGGGACTCTATTCCCACCAATCAGATTTAGATCTAATTTCACAAAGAGTTATGATTGGTTGAGAAAAAGAGAAGTTGGATCATAGACAGTCTATAAATAAGACCCTGCGTCCAACTCAGATTGTATGATTGTATGATTGGAGAATTGAAATCCCACGCCCCAAGGCTGCTTCTCCCCTCTTCCTCCATGCCAAACCCACCTTCTCCCTCTCCTCTCCACGTCCAAAGTGTTTGGATTCTTGGTTGGTGCAATCCAGATCAAAGAAAGACGACTGAAAGCTAGAAGGCTGCACTGCTTCATAGGACAACTGCTGATCTTCGAAAAAATTTTTGAAGATCCTCCAGATCAGATTCAGATCTGATTTTTGGAGACATGATAGAGAAGAAGAGGATCCTCAGATCCAGTTTGAGTGGATATCGGTAGAGGCCAGGCACTTGCGTGGCTTGATCCAGAACCTTCTACTGCTTACAGGATCATCAACGGATAATAGGATTACCCACTTCAAGGTAAATAAAATCTAATTTAATTTATCTAATTTTATTTTAATTTTTAAAATAATAATAATTAGATCTAAAATATCTTAGATCTGATCTGAATCAAAGAAAATTTTTTTTGAAACATATCTCTTGATCTAATCAGATCTGAACGAATCTGGTCCAAAAAATCAGGATTTCCCTTCAGGAACTTCACCGACTGGTTTTCTGACCATTAGATCGTGCTAGATCGCTGAGCACTATTCAAATCAAAGAAGGATTTATTGTGGGCCATCGGATCTCCATCAAATCGAACGTAGGCCATTGGATCGTGCAATTACTATAGCTATGGACCACATGGACCGATTGCACCGTACACCGCAATGAATCAGCATCTCTTATCGTCGAGTGAAAAGTCCAAAATATCCTATGAGCCATGATAGATTTTCTATGAACCCTTTAAGGGTCTAGGTCCACCACGTGTCACTCTGTGATTCATCGATTTTTGCTGAGCTGGCGGTCCATGCCTGGATCGTGGATCGGCTGATGGCTTCCATGGTTGAGTCGGCTAGCGTTTCTGGCTTGGCATGCCGGCTTTGTCGGCTTGGCTTGGTGCATTTGGATGTGCTGATTGATATGGCGCAGTGGCTTGAGCCGGCTGAGCCATTTTTTTTTTTATTTAATTTTTATTTATTTTATTTCTTTAGAAATTCATATCTTCTCCTTTTTTGCTTCGTTTTGCTTGAAACTTGTTTCGTTGTGATAAAAAAATAAGCTCTTTCCATTGATTATAAAATTTTATTTTTTAATTTTTATTATTTTTAATTAATTTTTTAATTAATAAAAATATGAATTTCTCAAATATATATATAAATTAATTATTAATTCTTAAAAATTAATATAAATTAATTGATAAATTAATATTTTTATTGGTAAATTTATGATATTTATCAGGTACTGATGGAATCGATGGATAGAGTCAAGTTTATAAGGACTTAAAAGCATAAAGATAAAGATTATGAGCTCAGTTATGATGCTCTCAAGCCTTGAAAGTAGGTGGAGAGAGAGTAAGAAGCAAATAGAATCAACCATCGAAGAGCTTTAGCAAATACTTCAGATGAGCTGGCTCGAATCCTGATAAAGTCGGCTCGAGTAGAAGGTCAGACAGCGTATCGAACTGGCATGCTAGAAGAGCTAGCCCGATTTCTATGAGAGCTAGCTCAAGCAACAGAATAGAAGATAGTATTATCGGTTGAGCCAGCTTAAACTTTAAAAGAGCTGGCTCAAGCAGCAAAATAGAGAGCGATGATTCAGACTCTCATAAGAGACATTACCACCAAGTCGGCTCGACTACTAACCGAGCCGACTCGAGCGGCGAATAGAACAGAATATGATTTCTATTCTAGCTTGGGATTGGATTTAATCTTAGGGACTTAGTGCCTTGGTTTGTGAGATCCTAAGGGGCTAACCTATGGATTGAACTGGGATTAGTCCAATGGATGTGTGCATGGTAGACATGGGTGTACATGGGCTCGAAAAGTACATCACATTAGGTAAGCTAGGAGAGTTTTTTGAGTTAGATCATATTGACCTAGTATATATTCTCTATATAGAGTTTATAAATGAAGAGTGAAAATCAATACAAGCTCTTTTCTTCCTGAATATCTCTCTCTTTCTCTCTTATTTTCTCTCTCTTCTCTATGCCCTAGGATTTTCTAGGGTTCCATAGAATAGCCATCTCATTCCTTAGATCCTTATTGCTATTTTCACAATCATCAAGTAGCAAAAATTTTTCCAACAGAATAATAAGAACTAAACTGACAATTATCACAAATTACTAAATAATAGTATTAAATCAAATATTAATTAATATTTATTTTTAAAAATTAATACTTTTATTAGTATTTTATAGAAAAAAAGTCTACCAATGTGAAGAGCTCAATTTATGGGTTCTAACGCAATAAATTTTACTCAAATCAGAGCTAAAATAAAAAAGTTATGAAACCCAGAAGTTTAAAATAAAAGAAAAAAGGCCGGGTTCATGATGGACCGATCGGCTGGTCCATGGAATAGGCGCAGACCGCCCAGCTCAGCAAGCGTGGTGAATCAACATGCAACATGTGGCAAACCTAGACTGCTAAGAGGTTCATAGAATTTGTATCACGGCATACAGGGGCATTTAGGTCATTTTATCTAGTACGTCGGTTTCTGATTGGCTGCGATCTTTGTCGTGCTCAATCTATGGTGGTCTATGGCTATAGCTTTGTACAATCAAATGATGGACATTGATGCTAGTGGAGATCCAATGGTAGATATTCATTCTGACCTAACTAAGGATTCCAGAGGTCATTTGGCGTGATCCAATGATGAAAATTCATCCAAGTGGTGATCCAACGATTGTGAATTAATCTAGATGGTTAATCAGGGGTTTAGCAGCTAATCTTGATGATTTTTGAGATAGTTTTGGACTGTTTGATTAAGATCTGATGGCCAGAATTAATCAGGATATTAGAAATCGATCTAGACTTAGATTTTGACTTTGAAAATAGCTCTAAAGATCTGGTTTCCTTCTCTATTTAAGCACTCTTACACTCATAGCCTAAGAACAAGTTTTTTAGGCCAAAAATAGAGGAAAAAGAGCTTCTTTTCTCTCTTTTTCTCTCCTCTTCCTTCTTTCTTCCTTCTTTCAACCTTTAATCAAAGGAGTTCTGAAGATGCCAGGAGTGAGCAGATCATCAACCATGCATGACTAAAGAGCTGAATTCTGGGAGAGTAGATAAAATCTTCTGATATGGATTATAATTTTTTTCTTTATCTTTTGTAATTATTTTTTATGCAAACATATTCTTTTGCTCAATTTTTAATAAAATTTATCTTTTTATGCATGAGATTCTGATTATTTGACATGCTTATTAATTGATCAAAGATCTAAATAAATTATATTCATTAGGATGAGTTATGATTTAATAATTATAATAATTTATTTTAAAGAATAATTATTAAAAATTATATTCTTAATTTTTAAGAATTAAAGTATTGAACAGTTTATGATTTCATAAAGATGGATCATTATCATGAAATATAATTCATGCTCTAAGAAAATAAATTATAATCATAACTAAATTTTTAAAAATAATAAATTTTTATATTAAAAAGAATTACCACAACCATGCTGAAGATGGATTCAAAATTCCAAAATGATTTTCATTAATTCAAAAACCCTAATTAATTAAGAAATTACTTATTTTTATTTTTATTTTAATGTGTTAAACTCTCAATTTGCTCTCTTTAATCTACTTATTTAATTTTTTACTTAAAAATAAATTTAAAAATTTATTTTCAATATATATTATACATAACTTAGCCTTCAATCTTCGAGAAAATCGACATCTGACTCATCATTATTCTAAAAGTTAAAATCAAGCTTAATTTTTATTTATTGCTTTAACGATAAGTAGCCAAATTTTTGGCATCATTGTCGAGGATTGTAGTATAGTTGTGATAAGTATAATAAATTTATCAATAAAAGTATTAATTTATCAATTAATTGATATTAAATTTTAAAAATTAATAATCAATTTATATATAATTTTTGAGAAATTGATATTTTTATTAATTAAAAAATTAATTAAAAAATAAATAAAAAATAATAAAAATTAAAAAATAAAATTTTATTATCAATAGAAAGAACTCATTTCTTTTGATCACAATGAAATAAATTTCAAGTAAAATAGAGCTAAAATGAAAAAGATATGAATTTTGAAAGATATAAAATAAATAAAAATTAAATAAAAAAAAAGAAAATGGCTCAGCCGGCTCCGTAAGCCGAGCCATCAAGCCAAGCCAAGCCATCAAGCCGACTCAGCCATTGAAGTCATCAGCCGATCCACGATCTAGACATGGACCGCCAGCTCAGCAAAATTCGGCGAATCAGAGATTGCCACGTGGCGGACCTAGACCCTTAAAGGGTCTACAGAAATTTATTGCGGCTCACAGGGCAATCTGATCATTTCACTCGGCGACAGAAGCGCTGATTAGCTACGGTGTGCGGTGCGGCCGGTCCATCCGGTCCATGGGAATAGTAATTGCACGATCGGACGGCTGCGGTTGATTGCGGTCATGATCGGACGGCGGTGGTGATTTTCAGGCTTGATTCAAATTCTATTAAGCGATCTGGTGCGATCCAACGGCCAGAAAACCAAGTGATGAAGATCTGACGGTCCAGAATGCTGCCGGTGGTGATCAAGACTCCCGAAGTGCGATTTACGGCCAGATTTTCTCGATCAAGCGCGATCCAATGGCCAGAATTTAATCCGACCCAATCTGAGCTGATCTACATCCGATTTTGATGATGTTTATACTGTTGAATTTCTATTGAACGGCTGGATTTTATCAGATTTACCATAGTCAAATCAGAGCTATTTTAATTTAAATTTTATTCAAATTTTGATGATTACAAAATTCATTAGTCCCATATTGCCTTTAGAAAAAATATCCAGCCCTCCTAGCTCTATAAAAAGGACCCCAGGCCATCAAAAATTGATATCTCCGATCAAGGTGAAGTCTTGGTACAAGGCGAAGCTAGGCTATGGGTTAAAGGCTGCTTCGAAGCAACGGGTGCCGAGAAGAAAAGTCGAGCTTCTACACCATCTTTCTGCCAATGCCGATCCAAGATCAGAGATCAGGCTATTTTATTTTTTTTTAAATTTCATGTATTTAAATTTTAAAATTTTAATTAATAAAAATTTTATTTCTATACTTTAATTTCTTACTTTTTATTTTTATTATAATTTAATTTCTGCACTTTAAATTATTGCCTTGCAAGTAGATGCTAAGATCTAACTAGTAGATCTTAGTACCAAGTTTAAATTCCTGCACCTTTTAATTTTTACTTTTTTTTTATTTTCCGACTTCACTTTTGATCCCAAAACTCTTCTCTTTTCTTTTTCTTTTATAAAATCAAAGATTTCAAATCTAAAAACACTACCTTCCCTATGGATTCGACCCGACTCACTGCTATCTACTGATTTTTAATTATTTTAAGAAGTTGGATTAAACTGATAAACACGGTGTCTTAACGACAACATCGCGTACCTATCATGTTTTTGGCGCCATTGCCGGGGAAGGAATAGATGCTATTTTTTTTTTTGATTTCTTTGATTTTTTTTTATAAATTAATTATATTTTTTTAATATTGCTTACTAATTTTTTTTATTTATTTTGTAGAAAAAAAAAGGAGAAAATGAAGAAAGCATCTAATTTTGGTAAGATCAATCCTAACCCTAGTCCTCTTTTCTTTTTATTTATTTATTTATTTATTTTATTTTTAAATTAATTTAAAAAATATCCATTTAAACCTAATTAAAAGCCTCATGATAAGATTAGAAACCCTAACTGTTTAGAGCATGCATCATATTAGTTTTATTTTTATTTTTATTTTTTTTTGGTGATTGCTGGAGGCAAGGTAAGCCTTTCAGAATACAATTAGTTACATGCATCTAGTTTAAATTGCATAAAACCCTTTGATTGAATTTTTTTTCGTGCATATTCGTATTAAATCAAATTAAGGGCACAACTTAATTAAACAAGATAAGGTGGGGATTTGATCACCCTTTCTTGGCCCACAAACAACCAACCAACATCCTGCACTGACCTAAGCTTTTAAATTAAAATCAATTAGACATCAACCCTAGGAACTCGAGCTCAATAGGATAAGGAATCCTAAGAGTTGAACCGGGTTAGGATAAGTCAATTTGACTGGTGTCTAGGAAAGTGGTTCAGGGACGATTGGGCCCGAAGGAAGGTGGTTTTTAATTGGTTCCGTTCGCTTACCTGGCCAAGCATAATTGGTGTCTAAGGCAAGCAACGGGGGGACTCCCACCGACCTTACACTTACCTGGCTAGTTGATTGGCTAATCCTACACTTGGAGGGCTTGAAGGTGACCTTGGCAGTTAGGAGCTGTCTAGATCTAGGATAACCCTTAGTCAGGATTGATTGACCAACTTGATTGCTAACCAACATTAGATCTAATTAAACCGAATTCTTCTCTTTCTTCTTAGTTCTAGGACTCCTTAGGACCTCTTCTTTAGAACTCTTTTTTCTTTCTTCTTCTTTCTCCTCTAAAAATAAAATAAAATAAAAATTAAACTAACTAAAAATTAATAATTAAATTAAATTAAATTAAATTAAAATTAACAAATAAAAATAATTAAAAAAAATTAATTTTTAATATAATAAAATAATAATAATAATAAATAAAAAAAAATATTCTAAAAATTTTTAAACCATACATTAGGGTTACACCATGCATGGTAGGAAATCGCTTTTTCTGATTTAGTTGAACTTAATTGAATGGTTGATTCACATTAAACATAATAATCAAATGGCTAATATAAATCTAATAGTCCAAAAATTAGATAAAGTTGACCTTCTTGATCAGAAAATAGATCAACTCCTAACCCTAGGTCAACAATCTTCTAATTATCAGAAGAGTTATTCAATCTGTGCTAGTCCAACCCATCATGTAAGTGAATATCCTATGACTGCACAGTTTCCATATTTTATCTAAGAACAAGTTCAAGCTACTCAAGGATACTCCAAATTAATTAATGACCCATTTTTAAATTCATATAATTCAGATTGGAGTAACTTTAATTTTTCTTGGACATCCCAACAGACTCAGGCTCAGACCCAAATTTTACTTGAGCAAAATTATCAAAATTATGCCTATAATAATGGTCAGCCTAGTCAGTTTAACCAGCCATCATATTATAATCAGCCTTCATACCCACCTCCTCAACAGACCAATCTAGCTGATGATAGATTTAACCAACTTCAACAATTAATTCTAACTCAATAGCAATCTATCGCCAGACTAGAAGCTCAAATAGGATAATTAGTTGAGTCTAACATGAGGAGAGAACTAGATCAACTACCGAACCTACCAATTTTAAATAACCCACCTAATGACCACCAACCACCTGGATTAAATTATCAATCTAATATTTCATCTAAGAATCTCCAATTTGAGAATACCAAAGTAATTCCTGAACTTAAAAGCTATAGAATTCTTATGGACCCATATCAAGATCAGGTGAGAGAGGCTAGTACTGATGCTAGCCAAAATAAAAATTTAGAGGAACTGGTTAGTACTGGTTAGTACTGAGACTAACCACATAGAAGAACCCAAGCCAGGAATTAGTACTGATGCTAGTTCCAATTTAAATGAGATAGAAATAAGGGAAAAGAGAATAGATGATTTATCCGAGACTTATAAACCTAATGTCCTATCCCCTTCAACCCTAGAAGCTGGTTCTTCTTATAAAAATCAAAAGGCATGTAATGAAATATCAATGGAGTTGTTTAAGCAGGATCACATTAATTTACCTCCAGAATTAAAATCGCCTTTAGTCACCATTCCAGCACCCATTGAATCAAACTTAACTCCTAAAACTCCATTCATGAGCATTTTAGAAAAACAAATAGGAGAAATTCTTAATAAATATGGGTCTGAGAATGGAATCATAAAATATATCCCAAAAATTAACAGTGAATATATCAATAATGGGATTAAAAATTAATTTTCTGAGATTGGCAATCCAAAACCATTGGAATTTGTCAATCCAATATTCGACACAGGATAGTGAGCTACATTGTGTCTGGCTGAAGACGGTAAACTTAGCGCTTGTTGGGAGGCAACCCAATATTTAGTTTTTATCTAATTTATCTTATTTTCTTTTTAGAATAATTTGAATAAGTTGGAGGGAGAGCTCAAATTTTTAAAGGCATGTGCTGGACCAAAATAAATAAATAAATAAATAAATATACTGAGTTAGGTGTATTCTTCCATGTTCTTTATTACATCCTTTATTTTTTCTTCTCCATTGAGGACAATGTCGATTAAGTTGGGGGGAGAGAAAAATAAAAAAAAATTTAAAATTTTAAGTCCTCGAAAAAGTTAGTATTTAGTATTTAGACACCTAATTATGCTTAAGAATCGAATTAAACTAAGCATTTTTAAAAAAAAATTGATACACAGATCAGAGAATCTGTGAGATATTGAGGAATCAAGTATTAAGAAAATTCAATAAAGAGTTAAGTCCAGAACATAAAATTTTTTTTCTTGGAGCATTTCTAATTATTTTTACTAGCATCAAAGAAAAGTCTACTTTTTATAGGCTTGTGTAGGGTAACTATACGTTTCTTCATATAAAAATTTATTTTAATAAAATAGTTTTCAAGTACTTCTCACTGAGTAATCCGGGCCTCTTTGCCTAAGCAAGCATTGAGTTTCGCGTCAAAAGGTGGGAAGGGCAAAGAAGCTCGTTGTAAAGCTAGTCTTAACTCATAGCCTATTTGATTCGAGCTAGTAAGCCCGAGGGGTATTCTATACCTAGTGCCCTAAAGCCAACTGGTTTGGGAGTCATTGGCCCAAGACTCGCTATATGGATTAAATAGAAAGCTTAAGGAGTTAAGACACTCAATAGTGGTACAACGTTAAAAAAAAAAAAAAAAAAAAAGAAAAGATTTTCTACCGAGTAATCGGGTCCCGTTGCCTAAGTAAGCAATGATATTCGCGTTAAAAAGTGGATAATGTAAAAATAAAAATTAATAAATGAAGGATGGAAGTAGCAATACACCTGCCTATATGAAAGTTTAGACAAATCAAAGATAAAGGTAGGATAATTTAGAAAAAGTTCTAAAAAATTTAATGTTCTTTACTTAATTTTTCTATTGATAAGTATTAATACCCCAATGATATATCTCATTTAAGCTCTACTAAATATCAATGGCTATTTTGAAAATTGCTTAGGTAAAATTTGAAACTCTAAAGTTAAAAGGTATTTGAAACTAAATTCTTTCTTTACTCGAGGATGAGTAAAGCTTAAGTTGGGGGGTGTGATAAGTATAATAAATTCATCAATAAAAGTATTAATTTATCAATTAATTAATATTAATTTTTAAAAATTAATAATCAATTTATATATAATTTTTGAGAAATTGATATTTTTATTAATTAAAAAATTAATTAAAAAATAATAAAAAATAATAAAAAATTAAAAAATAAAATTTTATTATTAATAGAAAGAGCTCATTTTTTTAATCATAATGAAATAAATTTCAAGTAAAACAAAGCTAAAATGGAAAAGATATGAATTTTGAAAGATATAAAATAAATAAAAATTAAATTAAAAAAAAAAGAAAATGGCTCAGTCGGCTCCGTAAGCCGAGCCATCAAGCCAAGCCAAGCCATCAAGCTGACTCAGCCATTGAAGCCATCAGTCGATCCACGATCTAGACATGGATCGCCAGCTCAGCAAAATCCGGCGAATCAGAGATTGCCATGTGGCGGACCTAGACCCTTAAAGGGTCTACAGAAATTTATCACGGCTAACAGGGCAATCTGGTCATTTCACTCGGTGACAGAAGTGCTGATTGGTTACGGTGTGCGGTGCGGCTGGTCCATCCGGTCCATGGGAATAGTAATTGCGTGATCGGACGGCTGCGGTTGATTGCGGTCATGATCGGACGGCGGTGGTGATTTTCAGGCTTGATTCAAATTCTATTAAGCGATCTGGCGCGATCCAACGGCCAGAAAACCAAGTGATGAAGATCTGATGGTCCAGAACACTGCCGGTGGTGATCAAGACTCCCGAAGCATGATTTACGGCCAGATTTCCTCGATCAAGCGCGATCCAACGGCCAGAATTTAATCCGACCCGATCTGAGCTGATCTGCATCCGATTTTGATGATTTTTGGACCGTTGGATTTCTATTGAATGGTTGGATTTTATCAGATTTATCAGAGTCATATCAGAGCTATTTTAATTTAAATTTTATTCAAATTTTGATGATTACAAAATTCATTAGTCCAATATTGCCTTTAGAAAAAATATCCAGCCCTCCTAGCTCTATAAAAAGGACCCCAGGCCATCAAAAATTGATATCTCCGATCAAGGTGAAGTCTTGGTACAGGGCGAAGCTAGGCTAAGGGTTAAAGGCTGCTTCGAAGCAATGGGTGCCGAGAAGAAAAGCCGAGCTTCTACACCATCTTTCTGCCAATGCCGATCCAAGATCAGAGATCAGGCTATTTTATTTTTTTTTAAATTTCATGTATTTAAATTTTAAAATTTTAATTAATAAAAATTTTATTTTTGCACTTTAATTTCTTACTTTTTATTTTTATTATAATTTAATTTCTGCACTTTAAATTATTGCCTTGCAAGTAGATGCTAAGATCTAACTGGTAGATCTTAGTACCAAGTTTAAATTCCTGCACCTTTTAATTTTTGCTTTTTTTTTATTTTCCGACTTCACTTTTGATCCCAAAACTCTTCTCTTTTCTTTTTCTTTTATAAAATCAAAGATTTCAAATCTTAAAACACTACTTTCCCTATGGATTCGACCTGACTCACTGCTATCTATTGATTTTTAATTATTTTAAGAAGTCGGATTAAACTGATAAACACGGTGTCTTAACGACAACATCACGTACCTATCAAGTTGCTTCAATAAAAAAATTATTGTTCTTTAATTTTATCTAGTTATTATTGCCTTCATAATTGATTTCTGCTCTCTGCAGTTTAGATTAATTTATTACTTTTTAAGACTTAATTACTTAAATTTATTTTTTTTTACAAAACCACACAATCAAAAACTAAAAAAGTATCTCTAAAAATATGAAATCATAAATTCTTAAAAAATTACCAACATCTCATAATACTTAATTAATTAAGAGTAACCATAAATATTAAATAAAATTAATTTTTTAATATATTCGGATATCTTATTTGATTTGCATTGCATATCCATAATATACTCTAAGGGCACAATCCATTAAACAAGATAAGGTGAAGATTTGATCATCCTTCCTTAGCCCATAAACCACCATCCTTCATATTGCATTAACCCAAACTCTAATTCTTAAAATCAATTAGATGTTGGCCCTTAAGGATATTCGAGCTCATTACGATAAGAAAATCCTAGAGTTGGATCGAGTTCAAATTGGTTAATTATTTGGTGTCTAAGGTAAGTGATTCAAAGATTATGATTTTTAATTAGTTTCATTGTCTGATCTATCCAACTCAATTGGTGTCTAAGAAAAGCAATGAGCAGAAAACCTTCCATATCTTACACTTATCTAACCGAATCAGTTAGCTAATTTTGAGCTTGGAGTGCTCAAAGATAATCTTGGAATAGTTAGGAGCTATCTAGATATAGGTTAACCCTAAGATAGAGAGTCTATATTTGCTTAACTTGATTGCTATTAACACCAAATTCAAACCTAATTGAAGCACTCTTCTCTCTTTCATCTCTAGATTTAGGACTCCTTAGGACTCATCTTTAGAATCCTCTTCTTTCTTTTCTCTCATCTCTCTAAAAATTAAAAATTAAAAATTAAAAAAATTAAAAATATAAAAATTAAAATTAAAAAAAAAAAGCAACTTGGAAAGAAAATCTGGTCGATAAGTAAGAATAGATCCAAATCTTATCCTAATCTAAGAAATTTTTGAGTCCATAATAAGTGAGATAGATCAAGAACCTCAAACCCTAAAAAACTTCTGCTGTCCAATTGGGTCAGCTCAACCATCTTGTATCCAATTACTACAGACCAATACAATCAGTTTCAAAATTAAATCTCAAATCATCAACATGCTCCCTAAATTCACCAAAATTGAGGACACTTATATTTTTATTAGAGAATTTGAGAAAGTATGTGATACCATGAGGATACACCAACTCTTAGATGATGCTATTAAACTTAGGCTGATTAATTTTGCCCTCAAGAAAAATGCTAAAAAATAGTTATATAGTCTATCCAACCACTGGATCACAACATGGGATGGCTTTGTAAAAGTATTCTTCAGGAAATTCTTCCCACATCACAAAACAGCCAAGTTAAGAAATGAAATTAATCAATTTTACCAATTAGGAGGAGAGTCTTTCTGAAAATGTTTAGACTGATTTAAGAACCTCTTGAGTCAATGCCTACACCATGGAATAGAAACATGGAGGTTATGCCAAATCATTTATGAAGGTTTAAACCCAAGTTCTAGGATTATGCTAGAATCAATGTGCTATGGCCAATTCATGCACAAGGAACCTAATGAGGCCTGGCAATTTTTAGAGGATCTAGCGGATAAGAGTTTGCAATGGAAAGCAACTAGAAAATCTATGCTAGCAAGAGGTGGTATACACCAAGTCCCAACAATCCTAGCTGTAGAAGCCAAAATAGCCGCTTTGCAATGAAGATTAGAGGTCTTAGAATTACAGAGACCAGCCAATGTAAACCAAGTGTCTGCACCCATGTGCAATGGTTGTAGTGCACCAAACCATGTTATAGAGGAATGTCCCTTCATGATTAAACCAATACAAAATGAGTTTGCACAGGTTAATGCAGCACATCAAAGATCAAATAATAACACCTATGCATCCACTTATAACCTAGGATGGAGAAACCACTCTAATTTTTCATGATCACAAGGTCTAAATGTAGGCGGTCCTAGCTTCAATCAATCAAACACAAGGCCTAACCCTACAAAAAATAACCCACCAAGCTTTAATAATAATGAAAAGAAATTAGACTCTTTAGAAAAAAGCCTAGAAATCCTGACAAAATCAACCATTGATAATGCAACTATCCTTAATACTTTTATGCAAGCCACTGATCAATTGCTAACAACAAATACACAAGAAATAGCTCGTTTAGAAATGCAATTAGGATAATTAGCTAATACTATGAGTGAGATAGAGAATGGTAGATTGCCAAATCAACCTGAGGCTAATCCTAGAACCCAAAACAATCAAAAATCTTAGCAAGAAGCCTAGATTAACTAACTAAATGCTATCCATACACTAAGATCTAGAAAACAAATAAACAACCAAGTGGGTACATCTGAAGCACCAGAAGAAGAAATAGAAGATCCACCATCTAAACCAATACCTGAACAAGGTCAATCTGAAGAATCTAAAGAAACAAAATTCGATCCATCAGCAGAGCCCGCACTAGAATTAGTTGAACTAATACATAAGATTATAGCATCCTTTCCTAATAGATTAAAGTCTAACCGAAACTCAGTCCAACTAGATAAAATCTTGAAAGTCTTTAAGCAAGTGAAAGTAAATATTTCTTTATTAGATATGATCCAACAAGTTCCATCATATGCTAAATTTCTTAAGGATTTATGTACCAAGAAAAAGACCACCAATGTATCTAAGAGAGCCTTCCTAGCAGCTAATGTGAGTTCATACTTATCAAACCATGTTCCAGTGAAATACAAAGATCTAGGGTCTCCCACTATTTCTTGCATTGTAGAAAAAATTTTTATTAACAAGGCTCTATTAGACATAGGGGCAAGTGTCAATATACTATCTTATTCAGTTTATGAAAACCTAGAATTGGGAGAATTAAAGCCAACAGGAATGACTTTACAATTAGTATATCGATCTTTGAAAGTACCAAGGAGAATGGTAGAGGATGTATTAATTAAGGTTAGTGATTTCATCTACCCAATAATTAAGGTTAGAATGTATTAAATTCATATCATATGATTCATGATCTTAACTACGCATACTTGTATGCCTAATCTTTAACTTCTTCTAACTTTTATCCTTGCTCTATCATGCTTACTTTAGCTTAGGGTTAACTAAACCTCAATATAAACTTAAAAAAATTTCCAATGATTGAACTGTAATTTCTTTCCATAATCTTTCATGAATCTAGCTAACTACATATTTAACTTATCTACTGAAATAATTTAGAACTTTTTAGAAAATAATTAGCAATAACTAATCATTCTTAATTTCAGGTTTAAACTTACAATTGGATTTACTAAAACATCAAGACTATTAGAAATCACTTAAGGATTAAATTCTCCAGTCTAGGGTTAAAATTCTTACCTTAAATGATTAAAAACTCTGCTACTACAGAATTAGCTCCTTTTTTTCCTATCAACAGCAATTTTTCTTTCTTCAAGTCAATCTATAACAAAATCCTCTCATTTCTAGCTGAATTTTTCATGATTTCTAATTAAAGAACCTACCTTCTCAAGCTCTTTTCCCTCCTCTTTTCCTCTCTATATAACTTGGAAATCCAAATAGCAAATAAGAGAACCAGTGGCTTATTCTTTGAAAATGAATAATTAAATAAGAAACTTGCTAGGTGTCACTCCATAAAGAATCCACATAATTTTTGACATGCTAAGATGTTGCCAAGCTGAATTTCTATCTCTTTCTTTACATAACCAAGCTACTAAGTCATCCCATAAAAATTCATTTTAAAATCATAACTTAAAACATTCAGCTTGAAACTCGCTCCCAGATTTTCCCGCATAATGGGTAGACCCCATTGAAACTCAAGTCGATCCCAAAGGCATAGGTCAGCAACTGGGTCAGCCACTCTTAAAATAGGTCGTTCCCCAGATTGACCCCCATATAAATGAGTTGACACCTTCAAAAATGAGTCAACCCCAAAGCGTGCTGCCACGGTTCTTTTCGAAACTTCTTCTATATTTTTTAAGATGGAGTCAACCTCTCTTAAAATGAGTTGACCCCTTCTCCTAGATTTTGACTG
The DNA here is from genome assembly GCA_006176705.1 of Cocos nucifera. Classification (NCBI taxonomy): domain Eukaryota; kingdom Viridiplantae; phylum Streptophyta; class Magnoliopsida; order Arecales; family Arecaceae; genus Cocos; species Cocos nucifera. The sequence continues at coordinate 146,870 of QRFJ01005172.1, forward strand.
AAAACTTTATCTTATATTTTCTTCAAAATATCATTTATTCTAAGTTCAATGACTACCAAGATTTAACTTAAATACCATCATTTTTTATCCCATTCCTCAATCACTTTCTTTCTTAATCAATAATTAAATTTTTATACTTCATTACTACTACTTAATTATCATTTAAATGCTTACATACTCTATAGAAAATGCTATGCCACAAATGCATGAATGCTAGATATGAATGATTTTTTTTTTAAATTACCATTTTGCTGGTTCAAAATGTTACATAGGACTACTCCTCTACCAAGATCGATAGATCCCATCTTGGTATAATCCTATTTCTACAATGAACATACTGTAGCCAACATACACCTCAAGACTTCAATGGCTAAGAGATCGAGGTATAGTGCAGTCAAACTATAGCACCCTCAAGGTAAATAGTTGATGCACCTTAGATCAAAGAACTAAACATAGAACCGCAGCATCGAGCATGTCACTGATGAGAAGATAGTTATCCTTATGATTGCTTATGATTGGTCACACTCAGTACTCTTATTCTTAACAAGCACTTGCATTTTTATTTCAGTATCTCCATACTGTAGATTCAAGACTCATCTATCCAAAAAAAAATCAAGCACTAATCTTCTGGGTCAATCACCATCCCCGTGATGATCCTATGATTAGGAGCAATTTATGAGTTAACTATAACAACACATGTTTCAAATTTTTAACTCTTGAGAATATGCGTTATTATTTTTATTAACTATAATTAAACACAGATATGAATAGAAAATAATCTAATATTTATTAATATAAAAATTAATTATACAAAATATGCCTTAGAAAATTTTATATGTATCGGCCAATCTGGCTTCTAGAGCATATATTTAACAAACTTTCACTTGTACTAAAGCTAATTGACTATAAATCTAAATTCCATCTTCTCAAGATAGACTTTAGTCTTTTGCTAGCTTAATTGCTTCATCAGTGGGTAAGCCATATTATCCATGGATTCGACTCTCTTCACCTTAACGTATCTTCTCTCGAGGTTATCGTGGATGAGGTGGAACCGCCGCTCGATGTGGCTTGGATTTTTGGTGAGTCCTTGGCTCCTAAGCTAGGCTTATGGCATTGTTGTTGCTGTAGTAGAGTGGGATGACATCACATCATGCTCCGTAATAAATTTTTTGATCTAGAATGCCTCTTTTATAGATTTCGATGTGGTGATATATTCTGCTTCCATGGTAGAATCTACAATCATAGTATGCCTAGAACTCTTTCAGCTCACAGCACCACCATTGCATAAGAACATGCTTTCTGATGTCGACTTTCAATCATCAGTATCAGACATGAAGTCTGAATCAGTATACTCTTGCACTTTAAGTTCTCCATTCCCAAAGACTAAAAATATATCCTTAGTTCATCTTAAGTACTTAAAGATATATTCATAGAAGTCTAGTACTCCTCCCCTAGATTCGACTGATATTTGCTTATGATACTCATAGCATGAGTAATGTTAGATCGTATACAAAGCATGGTATACATGAAGCTTTCTATGGTCAAACCATAAGG
>QRFJ01005173.1:0-40726 GCA_006176705.1 Cocos nucifera
ATCCTCGTGATGATCCTATGGTCGGGAGCTGTTTATGAGTTAATAATGATTATTCATGTCTTAAATTTTCAACTCTTGAAAATATGAATTATCATTACCATTAACTCAAAGGATGTATCACAGACACTAAATACACATATGTGATAGAAAATAACCCATTTTATTGATTTCAATAGTCAAAATTACAATTTTGCCCCTAGAAGTAATCGCGGTATTATCAAGCCGCTCAATGTGCTTGGACTTCTGGTGAGACCTCGGCTCCTTAGCAAGGGCTATGGCGCCATTGTTGTCGCAGTAAAGAGGAATGGCAATCTGATGGCATTACTCCAATTTCTGCAGCAAACTTCTTGTACCAGAATGCTTCCTTTGCAGCCTCTGATGCAGCTATATATTCTGCTTCCATGGTGGAATCTGCTATCATCAGTTTGCTTGGAACTCTTCCAGCTGACAGCTCCACCATTGCACACAAACAGACTTCCAGATGTCGACTTTCGATCATCTATATCGGACATGAAAGTCCGAGTCTGTGTATCCCTGGAACTTGGAGTTCTCCATTACCAAAGACCAACATCATATCCTTAGTTCTTCTCAAGTACTTAAGGATACATTTCACAGAAGTCCAGTGTTCTTCACCTGGATTTGACTGATATCTGCTTGTGACACTCACAGCATGGGCTATATCAGGTCGTGTACATAGCATGGCATACATGAGGCTCCCTATTGCAGAAGCATAAGGGATCTTGCTCATGCGTTCTATTTCCTCAGGTGTGCTGGGGCACATCTTCTTGGAAAGATGAATACCATGTCTGAAGGGTATTAATCCCCTCTTAGAGTTTTCCATACTAAACCTCTTTAGTACTTCCTCTATGTACATCTTCTGTGAAAGTCCTAGCATCCTATTCGGTCTATCCCTATAGACCTTAATTCCTAGAATAAAGGATGCTTCACCTAGGTCTTTCATGGAGAATTCCTTGGACAACCACATCTTGACTGATGTCAACATGGGAATATCATTCCCAATAAGGAGGATGTCATCCACGTACAATACGAGGAAGACAACAGCGCTCCCACTGACCCTTTTGAAAACACATGGTTCCTCTTCATTTTTGATGAAACCAAACTTTTTGATCACATCATTGAAACGAGTGTTCCAGCTCCGAGATGCTTGCTTAAGTCCATATATGGACCTTTGCAGCTTGCAAACCTTGTGATCAGTATCACTGGATGTGAAACCTAGCGGCTGTTCCATATAGATATCTTCCTCAAGATATCCATTTAGGAATGCCGTTTTCACGTCCATTTGCCATATTTCATAATCGAAATAGGCTGCAACAGCAAGCAATGTGCGGATGGATTTTAGCATAGCTACTGGGGAAAAGGTATCCTGATAGTCAATGCCTTCGCGTTGACTATAACCTTTTGCCACCAGTCTAGCCTTGAATGTCTCCACATTCCCATCTGCACCAATCTTTCTCTTGAAGATCCATTTACACCCAATAGGTACTATACCTTCTGGTGGATCTACCAAGGTCCAGACTTGGTTTGAGTGCATCGAGTCAATTTCTGACTTCATTGCCTCAAGCCATTTCTCGGAGTCGATATCTGATATCGCCTCGTTGTAGGTTTTGGGATCATCACCATGAGCACCATTACCTATGAGGAACATTTCCTCTACATCCTCTGAAATAATACCTAAGTATCTTTCAGGGGGACGGGAAACTCTTTCCGATCTACGAGGTGGAGGAGGTAGTGTTCTTATTGGCTCAACCTGATTTGGTTCCACTTGGTCCTTAGCTCGTTCTGCTTGTGAGACTTTCTCATCAAGCTTGATCTGCTTTCCAATGCCGCTATCTTGAATAAACTATTTTTCAAGAAAGATGGCATGTCGACTCACAATCACATTGTGGTCTTCTGGAATGTAGAAATAGTATCCTAATGACTCTTTAGGATATCCTATGAATCGAGCTCTAAAGGACCTAAACTCTAACTTGTCCGCTTGTTGTCTTTTGACATGAGCCGGACAACCCCAAATTCTGAGATGACTCAGACTTGGTTTCTTACCGTGCCATATCTCATACGGTGTGGTAGGAACGGTTTTAGAGGGAACCCTATTCAGTAAGATAGATTGAAGTTAACAATGAAGTGTCCCCAAAGAAAATCAGGGAGGTCTGTGAAGCTCATCATGGATCGAACCATATCCAATAGAGTCCGATTTCTCCGTTCTGAAACCCCGTTGAGTTGAGGTGTTCCTGGTGGAGTCCATTGAGAGACTATGCCATTTTCCTTAAGATAGTCTAGGAATTCCCGGCTAAGGTATTCACCTCCTCGATCTGATCGAAGAACCTTAATGGGTTTTCCAGTTTGTTTTTCTACTTCATGTCTGAATTCTTTGAACTTTTCAAAAGCTTCAGACTTGTGTCTCATAAGATACACATACCCATACCTAGACAGATCATCGGTAAAGGTAATGAAGTAGACAAAATTGCCTCTAGCCGGCACATCAAATGGGCCGCACACATCAGTATGTACTAGGGCAAGGAGATCTGTGGCCCTCTCCCCATGTCCAACAAAAGGGAGTTTAGTCATTTTGCCTTGAAGACAAGATTCACAAGTTGGATATGACTCAAAAGTCAATGGACTCAATAGCCCATTTTTCTCCAATTTGTTGATCCTATCTTCTGCTATATGACCTAATCTCAGGTGCCATAGATATCTGTCGTTTGGACTATCCCTAGGTCGTTTGGCATTCACGTTTTGCTCGATAGTTAGAACAGGTACATCAATATGTAGCTGATAAAGACCATTAATAAGGAAACCATTTGCAATTTTATTTCTTTCATAAAGAATGTTACAATGGTCCTTAAAGAAGGTGATCACATAATCTTCTTGTGCTAAGCATGAAACAGAAATCAAATTCCTGCTAGCTGCAGGCACATAATAACAGTCTTTTAAAACTAAGTCTAAACCAGATGGTAATCGAAGAGGGTATGTTCCCACGGCTACTGCAGCAACTCTTGCTCCATTACCGATGCGTAGGATCATGTCTCCATCCCTCAGCCTCCTGCTATCCTCAAGACCCTGCATAGAAGTGCACAGATGAGCACTAGAACCAGAGTCAAGCACCCAACTGGATGCAGAAGAAACCGTAAGGTTAGACTCAATAACGAGCATACCTCCAGAAGGACCTTCCTTCTTGTTCTTCAGGGTGGCCAGGTAAGTAGGGCAGTTCCGCTTCCAATGGCCGTCGCTGTTGCAATGGAAACACTTTCCTTTGCCATCGGCCTTTTTCTTCGGTTCTGCCTTCTTCTTCTTTGATCCTTCCACCTTTTGCTTTTTCACAGACTTCTTTTTCTTTCCATAAGACTTTCTTTTGGAAGAAGTCCGTTCCATAGCAAGAACTGAGCCTTTAGAACCTTTCATAGAAAGCTCAGCGGTAACCAGCATATTCATTAACTCGGCCAAGGAATTTTGAAGTTTATGCATGTGGTAATTCATGATGAATTGCCCATATGCATCAGTCAAGGATTGCAGAATAATATCGTTCTGCAGGTCCAAGTCCAACTTCACACCGAGCTTCTCAAGCTCTTCCATGTCCTTGATCATTGTCAGACAGTGATCTTGGACTGACTGCCCATCACGCATCTTAGCCTTAAAAAGTCATTTCGTGACTTGATATTTGGCTGCGCGACTCTGTTCACCAAACATCTCCTGCAGGTGAGCCAACATTTGGCGAGCAGTCCCGATATCTTCATGTTGGCGCTGGAGCTCATCAGACATCGAGCCCAACATGTAAGTATCTGGCCTTATTATCTTCGTCAATCCATTTTTCCAGAGACGCTCTCTGTTCAAGTGGATGGACGAGCTGGTAAGGTGGGAGGGTCCTGGTCCAAAACATGGTGTTAACTTCTCTGAACCCAAAACAATTTTGTAGTTCCTGAGCCAATCTTTATAATTGGGTCCAGTCAGTCTATGTGTGTCCTAGGATACGTGCCAAGTGGGTTGGACGCAGACATTTTCCTGTAGAGAGTCAAAGATTCTAGTTAGATACTGTAATTTTGACTTGACCAATTTGTTTAGGGATTTTATTTTTAAACAAATTAGCTCCCACTATTTTCTCGGATCCCTACACTCCCTCTGTAGAGATGCGAAAATCTCCACGATTAATGATTTCTAGTGGGTGGTGCGGTCTCACCAACTGACTCATCACCTCACCTAACAGTTATTGGTGATGGGTTAGCCAATGAGTGAACAACTCTTGTTCAATGATTCTCTAATCATGGTGCACCCAAACTTGGTCTCTAATTCATGAATCTCACCGTATCCGGAATATTGATCCACTCCTTAGTTAAGTCAGACCCACCATTTGCATAGACTGGGTTCCTAATTGAGTCTCTCACCGTATCCGAAATATTGAGCCCAACTCATCCTCCAGCCCATAGCATCCAATGCCTAATAGACATGGTTGCGTCTTCCCGGTGCAACTGAGCCACTGTATCCAGCCGAGAACAATCAACCCCGGGAAGGGCCCGCACATCTACAATGGTGGAAGACCTCAGACTTAATCTTTTCTTAGGGAGAATTGATTCAGGTCTCATTAAACTAGACTTGGCTTAGTCATAACAATTATGACTAACCTAGTGGCATGGGTTCAGCTCGGATTATTGACCACCTCAGATCAGAACTGTGTCAACAGATATGGCCAGGTAAGTGAGACCGGTGGAAGGAATATGCCATTAACTCGCACAAGAACGCATTCAGGTCGAGTAGCTTCCAATTAAAAACCAGTCGGTCGTCTGTGCCAAACTTACCTTAGACACCAAATTGTTGAGTCAGAACCAATTGGGTTAGCCTACAATCCAGACTCTAACCTCTGAGCCTAATTAGGTCTTGCTTGATCGTGACTCGATCTTGACCCAGACTTAATCCTATTAGGCTGGTCAATTTAAGCATTGTTGATCCCATCTAACCAACTCTTGATTCGGTTTGATCAACCGCTTAGACCTAATTGAGCTACCCAAGCCCGAACCCAGTATTATGAATATGTCTTAGATCTGAAATTCTCAATTTTAGACCTAATTAATATTCCATAAACTTAATTCTTAATTAAGTTGGGTTCATAAACAAAATATGCACAATAAATCCTAGGGTTTCAGGATCTAGGGTTTTGCAGAAAGTAAGTTTTGGGTTTCTGATTAAGGACGAACACGCAGCACCCCTACACATCATAAGAACACCCCATCGAATGGGAAGAGAGGGCCTTTAAACCCTTCTTCGTTCTTATGACCGGACGGCCAAGAGGAACGCCTTAATCAGGAACATGTAAATCTACAAAACAGTTATAGATCTATATCATATATCTCATATACAAATTTAGATCTAATCAAGGCATATTTTGCATACATCTCATGTATCAAATCATGCATGTTTTCAGATCTAAATTATCTCATAATAATCTAAAAAATTAGATTTAAATTGATCTAATCAAAATAAATTCTAATCTAGACAATTATGTAGAACTATTCTACAACTAGTCTAGACATGCATCAATCATATCTCATATGATATTTAAAATTAAATAATTTTTATTTGCTATTTTATCAGATGTTATTATAACACTTATAATATCAAGAAAATAGTAAATAAGAAGATCTAAAATATGATTTAATCAGATTAAATCAAAGACATGCAAAACTATTCTATAGAACTATTCTATTCTAGAACTAGTCATGCATATCTTCATGTAATCTTAGATCCAAATCATTTAATTTTAATTTTTTCTGATTTCAGATCTGATCACATCTCATGTGACATCTGAAATCACTTTATTTTCTAATTAAAATAAAATTAAAATCAGATCTAAATAATTTTAGAACCATGGCTCTGATACCAGTTGAAGGGAAATCCTGATTTCCCGGTCCAGGTTCGTTCCAGATCTGATTCAGATCAAGAGATATATTTCAAAAATTTTTCTCTTGATCTCAATCAGATCTTGATATGTTTCAGATCTGATTCTTATTATTTTAATAAATAAAATAAAATAAGATAAATTAAATCAAATTTAATTTACCTGATTTGGGTAATCCTATTACCCTGTAGATGATCCTGATTGCAGCGGAAGGTTCTGGATCTTAGCCACGCAAGCGCCTGGCCTCTACCGGTATCCACTCGGGTTGGATCTGGAGATCCTCTTCTTCTCTATCACACCTCCAAAAATCAGATCTGGATCTGATCTGGAGGATCTTCAAAACTCTTTTGAAGATCTGCAGTCGTCCTTTTGCAGCAGCGCAGCCTTCTTGCTTTTGATCGCCTTTCCTTGATCTGAATCGCACCAACCAAAGTCCAAAACACCTTTTGGACGTGGAGAGCAAGGGGAGAAGAGACTATGGCATGGAGAAGGAGGGGAGAGGCAGCCTTGGGGCGTGGGGTTTCTCAATTAAATTGCATTAGAATTAGGGTTGGGCGCAGGGTCTTATTTATAGACCTCTTGTGATCCAACTCCTCTTCCTCTCAACCAATCACAACCCTTTGTGAAATCAGATCTAAATCTGATTGGTTGGAATAGAGACCCCTGGATTCCTCCTTAGAGGGTGCCTAAGACCAGTCAAACTGGATTCTTAGTAGAACTCTGATTGGAATCCAAAAGGGAGGTGGAGTCCTTGTCCAACAAGGACTCCTAGGCGCCTCCTACTTGGGCTCACGCCACCCTTGGCGTGCGCCCTTCTCCTTGCCAGGTTCTGGCAGGGGGACAGGCCCCCACCAGCTCTCCAATAGGTGCATGACATGTGGTCAAAAGTCAAAGGGTCAATGGTCAACGTTTGACCAGTCAAAGGTAGACTTTTGACCAAAGTCAAAGAACAAGAAATGGCAGGTGACCAAAAATGGCAGGTAATGTCTTACAAATAAGACAACCTATTCTGACTTGGACAACCTCCAGTCAGACCATATGAAGGCCTCTGATTGAGCACAAACTCCTTTGGCTCAGTCAGGACAACTTATTTATGATAGTAAAAGAAGAACGTTAGGTTCAATCGAGTGCTAGCACGATTTCCTTGAACCTAATTGAATCTCATTCAGATCAATTGAACTAGATCAGTTCAATTGATGATCACCAGATTCAAACCCTTGTTTGTGTGACCCAGTTAGGTTCAGTTCTGTATGGTAATGGGATATGTCATGATCTCTATCATCGACATCATCGAAACTCCTTTCGATGGATCAGAACTCTTCTGATTCGAACAGCTAGAATGATCGATCATCTAAATCATTCTAATTGCTCCCAAAATCCACCAGTGACACCTAGCAGTATATGGTGGCAACCCATCAGAGCTGAATGTGAACCTCTTGGTGCAGCTACCTGTGTGATTAAGTTCTTCTATCTTGAGCCCCGATCAGATTAGGGTTAAGGTGAACTCGTCAAACCCTAGTCTCTGTCATATGATGTAATCATTCGATTCGAGTCCAATGTGAAAATCTAAATAGAAACTCTTTCTATTATTTCACTCTACCATGGCCATGGGCTTCTGGACTTGATTCTCATGATCATCATAGGGCTGCTCCTCTACCACCGAGGTAGATAGATTCCCATCTTGATGCAATCCAGTTCCTACAATGAACATGTCATAGCCAACATACACCTCAGGGTTCCATATGGCTAGGAGACCGAGTAATGGTGTAGTCAAACTATAACACCCTCAAGGTGAACTGCCGATGCATCTCAGGTCAAAGAACCAGACACACTACTGCAGCATCGAGTCAGTCATTGACGAGAAGGTAGACTTTCTAATGACTACTCGAGGTGGTCACACTCAGTGCCCTCGTTCTCTAACGAGTACCTGTACTCTCGCTCCGGTGTCTCCACACCGTAGACTCAAGACTCATCTACTAAAGAGAAGCGATCGTACACCAACCTTCCGGATCAATCACCATCCTCGTGATGATCCTATGGTCGGGAGCTGTTTATGAGTTAATAATGATTATTCATGTCTTAAATTTTCAACTCTTGAAAATATGAATTATCATTACCATTAACTCAAAGAATGTATCACAGACACTAAATACACATGTGTGATAGAAAATAACCCATTTTATAAATTATAGTCAAAATTATAATTTTGCCCCTAGAAGTGTATTACAAGTGTCAGCCAATTCTGGCTTCTAGGGCACATATATCTAATAGTGTGCAATGGTGGTGCTATCAGCTGGAAGAGTTCCAAGCAAACCGTGATAGCAGATTCTACCGTGGAAGCAAAAATATATTGCTACATTAGAGGCTGCGATGAAAGCGTTCTGGTACAAGAAGTTTGCTACAGAAATTGGACTAATTCCATTAGATGCCATTCCTCTGTACTGCGACAACAATGGCACCATAGCCCTTGCTGAGGAGCCGAGGTCTCACCAAAAATCTAAGCACATTGAGCGTCGATACCACCTCATCTGCGATTACCTCGAGAAGGGTTACGTCGAGGTCAAGAGAGTCAATTCCGCAGACAATGCGGCAGACCCACTTACAAAGCCGTTGGGACAACAAAAAATTGAAGCCCACCTTAAGAAGATGGGACTTAGACTTGTAGCCAATTGGCTTTAGGGCAAGTAGGAGATTGTTAGATATATGTGCCCTAGAAGCCAGAATTGGCTGAGACTTGTAATACACTTCTAGGGGCAAAATTATAATTTTGACTATAATCAATAAAATGGGTTATTTTCTATCACATATGTGTATTTAGTGTCTGTGATACATCCTTTGAGTTAATGGTAATGATAATTCATATTTTCAAGAGTTGAAAATTTAAGACATGAATAATCATTATTAACTCATAAAATGCTCCGACCATAGGATCATCACGAGGATGGTGATTGATCCAAAAGGTTGGTGTACAATCGCTTCTCTTTAGTAGATGAGTCTTGAGTCTACGGTGTGGAGACACCTGGAGTGAGAGTACAGGTACTCGTTAGAGAACGAGGGCACTGAGCGTGACCACCTCGAGTAGTCATTAGGAAGTCTACCTTCTCGTCAATGACTGACTCGATGCTGCAGTGGTGTGTCTGGTTCTTTGACCTGAGGTGCATCGGACAGTTCACCTTGAGGGTGTTATAGTTTGACTACATCACAACTCAGTCTCCTAGCCATTCAGAATCCTGAGGTGTATGTTGGCTATAGCATGTTCATTGTAGGAACTGGATTGCATCAAGATGGAATCTATCTACCTCGATGGTAGAGGAGCAGCCCTATGATGATCATGAGAATCAAGTCCAGAAGCCCATGGCCATGGCAGAGTGAAATAATAGAAAGAGTTTCTATCTAGGTTTTCACATCGAACTTGAATCGAATGATTACATCATATGATAGAAACTAGGGTTTGACGAGTTCACCTTAACCCTAATCTGATCGGAGCTCAAGATAGAAGAACTTAATCACACAAGTAGCTGCACCAAGAGGTTTACATTCAGCTCTGATGGGTTGCCACCATATACTGCTAGGTGTCACTGGTGGATTTTGGGAGCAATTAGAATGATTTAGATGATCGATCATTCTAGCTGATTCGAATCAGAAGAGTTCTGATCCATCGAAAGGAGTTTCGATGATGTCGATGATAGAGATCATGACATATCCCATTACCATATAGAACTGAACCTAACTGGGATCACACAAATAAGGGTTTGAATCTGGTGATCATCAATTGAACTGATCCAGTTCAATTGATCTGAATGAGATTCAATTAGGTTCAAAGAAATCGTGCTAGCACTCGATTGAACCTAACGTTCTTCTTTTACTATCATAAATAGTTGTCCTGACTGAGCCAAAGGAGTTTGTGCTCGATCAGAGGCCTTCACTTGGTCTGACTGGAGCCTGTCCTAGGTCAGAAAAGGGTTGTCTTATTTTGTAAGATAATACCTACCATTTTTGGTCACCTACCATTTCTCATCCTTTGACTTTGGTCAAAAGTTGACCTTTGACTGGTCAAATGTTGACCATTGACACTTTGACTTCTGTCCACATGTCATGCACCTATTGGAGAGCTGGTGGGGGCTTGTCCCCTACAAGAAACTGGCAAGGAGGAGGGTGCATGCCAAGGGTGGCGTGCACCCAAGCATGAGGCGCCCAGGAGTCCCTATTGGATAGGGACTCCATCTCCTTATTGGATTCCGATTAGACTCCTCCTAAGAACCAACTTTGACTGGTCTTAGGCACCATCTAAGGATGAATCCAAGGGACTCTATTCCCACCAATCAGATTTAGATCCAATTTCATAAAGGGTTATAATTGGTTGGGATGAAGAGGAGTTGGATCATGCATAGTCTATAAATAAGACCCTGCGCCCAACTCAAAGTAATGGATCTCAAGATGAGGAGAATACAATTCCCACGCCCCAAGGCTGCCTCTCTCTTCCTCCTCCAAGCCAAGTTCATCTTCTCCCTCTCCTCTCCATGTCCAAAAAAGTTTGGGATCTTAGTTGGTGCAATCTAGACGAGAGAAAGGCGCCAGAAAGCTAGAAGGCTGCACTGCTGCAAAGGACAACTGCTGATCTTTGAAAGCTATTTTGAAGATCCTCCAAATCAGATTCAGATCTAATTTTTGGAGACGTGATAGAGAAGAAGAGGATCTTCAGATCCAGTATGAGTGGATACTGGTAGAGGCCAAGCACTTTCATGGCTAGATCCAGAATCTTCTGCTGCTTACAAATCATCAATGGGTTATAGGATTACACTACAACAAGATATATTAAATCTAATTTAATTTATCTATATTTTATTTTGATTATTAAAATAATAAAAATTAAATTTGAAACATCCCAGATCTAATTTAGATCAAAGAAAAAAAATTTTAAAATATATCTCTTGATCCGATCAAATCTGAATGAACCTGATTCGGGAAATCAGGATTTCCCTTCATGTCATCCACGTATAGCATAAGGAAGACAACAGTGCTCCCACTAATTTTTTTGAAAATACAGGGCTTCTCCTTATTCTTGATGAATCCAAGTAATTTGATTACATCATTGAAATAAGCATTCTAGCTCCGAGATGCTTGCTTAGGTCCATATATGGACCTTTGCAGCTTGCATACCTTATGATCATTATCACTGGATGTGAAACCCAACGGCTATTTCATATAAATATCTTCCTCAAGATATCTATTTAAGAATGCCATTTTTACATCCATCTGCCATATTTCGTAATCAAAATAGGTTGCAACAGCAAGCAATGTGCGAATGTATTTAAGCAGGGCTATTGGTGAAAAAGTATCCTAATAGTCAATGCCTTCGCACTGACTATACCCTTTCGCTACGAGCCTTACTTTGAATATCTCTACATTTCCATCGGCACCTATCTTTCTCTTGAAGATCCATTTACACCCAATAGGTACTATACCTTCAAGTTGATCTACCAAGGTCCAGACTTGGTTCGAATGCATTGAGCCAATCTCTGACCTTATTTCCTCTCTCCATTTCTTAGAGTTGATATTTGATATCATCTCATCATAGATTTTAGGATCATCACCATGAACGCCATTTCCTATGAGGAACATTTTCTTTATATTTTCTAATATAGTACTTAAGTATCTTTCAGGGGGACAGAAAATTCTACATGATCTATGAGGTGGAGGAGGTAGTGTCTGGGTTCGCTCAACTTGATTGGGTTCCATAGGCTCCTTAGCTTGTTTCTCATCGGATACTTTCTCCACGAGTCTAATCTATCTTCCAATGCCACCATCTAGAATAAACTATTTTTTAAGAAAGATGGCATGTCGACTCACAGTTACATTATGATCTTTTGAAAGATAGAAATAATATCTTAATGACTCTTTAGGATATCCAATAAACCAAGCTCTAAAGGACCTAGATTCTAATTTGTCTGCCTACTGTCTCTTGACATGGACCGGACAATCCCAAATTCTGAGATAACTCAGACATAATTTCTTATCATGCCATATCTCATATGGTGTGGTAGGAACGATCTTAGAGAGAATCCTATTCAGTAAATATATAGCAGTCATTAGACTATGTCTCCAAAGAAACTCAAGAAGGTCCATGAAACTCATCATGGATCAGACCATATCTAATAGGGTCCGATTTCTCTATTCTGAAATTCCATTGAGTTAAGATGTTTCAGGTGGAGTCCATTGAGAGACTATGCCATTGTCCTTAAGATAGTCTAAAAATTTTTGACTAAGGTATTCACCTTCTCGATTTGATCGAAGAATCATAATGAATTTTTTTATTTACTTTTCTATTTTGAGTCAGAATTTTTTGAACTTTTCAAAAGCTTCAGACTTATATCGCATCAAATACACATATCCATACCGAGATAAATCATCAGTAAAGATAATGAAGTAGACATAGTTGCCCTTGGTCGACACCTCAAATGGGCCGCATACATCAGTATGTACTAGGGCAAGTAGGTCTATGGTTTTTTCTCCATGTCCTACAAAAGGAAGCTTAGTTATTTTGCCATGAAAGCATGATTCATAAATCGGATATGACTTGGAAGTCAACGAACTCAATAGCCCAGATTTCTTTAATTTGTTAATCCTATCTTCAGCTATATGACCTAGCCTAAGATGTCAAAGATATCTATCATTTAGACTATCCCTAGGTCACTTTGATCCTATGGCATTCATGTTTTTCTCGATATTAAAAATAAAAATATCAATATGTAACTAATAGAGACCATTTATAATGAAGCCATTTGTAATTTTATTTCTTTCAAAAAAAATATTATGATGATCCTTAAAAAAACTAATTACATAGCCTTCCTATGCTAAAAATAAAACAAAAATCAAATTCTTGTTTACCGTAGGCATATAAAAATAGTTTCTAAGAACTAAATCTAATCCAGTTGGTAATCAAAGAGGGTAGGTTCCCATGACCACAGCAGCAACTCTTGCTCTATTTTTGATATGTAGGATCATTTCACCATCCCTCAGCCTCCTACTCTCCTCAAGACCCTCCATGAAAGTGCACAAGTGAGCATTAGAACCAGAGTCAAGCACACAACTGGATGCAAAAGAAATTGTAAGGTTAGATTCTATAATGAGCATACCTCCAAAAGGACCTACCTCCTTCTTGTTCTTCAGACTAGCTAGGGAAAGAGGACAATTCCGCTTTCAATAGCCGTTAGTGTTACAATGAAAATATTTTTCTTTATCGGCCTTCTTCTTCAGCTCTACCTTCTTCTTCTTACCAACATCCACCTTCTGCTTCTTCACAGACTTCTTCTTCTTTTCAAAAGATTTTTTCTTGAAAGAAGTCAGCTCCACAGCAAGTACTGAGCCTTTAGAATATTTCATAAAAAGCTCAATAGTAACCAACATGTTCATAAGTTCAGCCAAGATATTCTGAAGTTTATGCATATAGTAGTTCATGATGAACTACCATACGCATCAGTCAAGGACTGATATCAATCTACACATCCTGATCTAACTTCAGATTGAGATTCTCAAGCTCCTCTAAGTCTTTGATCATCATCAGACAATGATCTCGGATCGACTGTCCATCATGCATCTAAGTCTTAAATAGTCTCTTAGTGACTTGATATTTGGTTGCATGACTCTATTCACCAAACAACTCTTACTGGTGAGCCAACATTTGACAGCTAGTCATAATGTCGTCATGTTGGTGTTGGAGCTCATCACACATCGAGCTCAACATGTAATACCTGACTTTGTTATCTTCATCCGTCCACTTCTCAAGGGATGCTCTTTGATCAATAGATGGATAGGCTGGTACAGTGGGAGGATCTTATTTCAACACATGAGTCAACTTCTCAGAATCCAAAATAATTTTGAAGTTCTATAGCCAATCCTTGTAGTTGGATCCGATCAGTCTATGGATGTCTAGGATACGGACTAGTAGATTGGGCGCAGACATTTTTCTATAGAGAGTCAAAGTTTCTAGTTTGATTTTATAATTAAACTTAATCAATTTATTTATGGGTTTCATTTTTAAAAAAATTAGGCTTCCACTATTTACTCAGATCCCTACACTTCCTTGGTAGAGATGTGAAAATCTTCATGATTATAGATTTCTAGTGGGTGGTGCGGTCCTATCGACTGGCTCATCACCTCACCTAGTTATTGATGATGGGTCAACTGATGAGTGGATAATTTTTGTCTAATGATTCTATAATTATGGTGCACCCAAACAAGATCTCTAATACATGAATCTCACCATGTCCAAAATATTGATCCACTCCTTAGTTATGTCAGACCCATCATTTACATGAATTGAATTCCTGATTAGATCCCTCACCATATCCAAAATATTGAGCCCAACCCATCCTCCATCCCATAGCATCCAATGCCTAATAAATGTGGTTGTATCTTTCTAGTGCAACTGAGCCACTGTAACCAGCCGAGAATAATCAACCCCAGAAAGAGCCCGTACATCTATAATGATGGAAGACCTTAGACTCAATATTTTTTTTATGAAGATTTAATTTAGTTCTCTTTAAACTTGACTTGATTTAATCATAACAATTATGACTAACCTAGTGGCATGAATTGGATCGAATTGTTAGCCACATCAAATCAGAATTGGGTTGACACAAATGGCCAGGTAAGTGAGACTGGTAGAAGGGATATGCCACTAACACGACAAGAATGCGTTCAGGTCGAGTAGCTTTCAATTAAAAATCAGTCGATCATATATGTCGGACTTATCTTAGACATGAAATTATCAAATCAAAATCAATTGAGTTAGCCTGCAATCCAGGCTCGAACCATGGAGCCAAATTTGATCTTGACTTGATTAAGTCACATCTCAATGTGATTAGATCTTGACCCAGACTTAATCCTATTAGACTAGTCAAATCTAAGCTTTCTTTGATCCCACCTAACTAGCTCTTGACTCTGTTTGATCAACCGCTAGACCTAATTAAGCTACCCAAGTCCAAACTCAATTTTATGAATATATCTTAGATTTAAAAATTCATAATTTTTAGATCTATTTAATTTCATAATCTTAATTTTTAATTAAGTTTTGGATTCATGAATAAAATATGTAATAAAATCCTAGGATTTCAAGATCTAATGTTTTGCAAGAAAATAAGTTCAGATTTCTGATTAAGGACGAACACATAGCAAACCCCTACACATCATAAGTACACCCCATCAAGTGGGAGGAGAGGGCCTTTAAATTCTACTTTGTTCTTATGATTGGATGGCCAAGGGGAATTCCTTAATCAAAAATATGATTTCTGCTATAAAACTGGTTAGATCTAAATCATATATCACATATATAATTAATGAGCTAACTTATACATGTTATGCATACATCTCAAATATCATAACTAAATTAAACATGCATGCTTTTAGATCTGATATATCACATATAATATCTAAAAAATAAAATTTAAATTTGATCACATCAAATAAAACTATTCTAGATATTTTATAGAGCTATTCTATAACTAGTCTAAGCATGCATCTTTCATATCTCATATGAATAAACTAAAACTCTATTTTCTATTTTTTAGATCTTGTTACATCAAATATAACTTTAGAAAAATATAAATTAAATAGATCTAAAATTATTTTTAATCAAATTTAAAACATGATTATGCTAGACTACACATAGAACTATTCTATACCTAGTCTAGTCAAGCATCTCATACATTATAGATTTACATTTATTTAATTTTAATTTTTTAATTTTAGATCTAATCACATCTGATGTGATATTCAAAATTATTTAATATTAGATCATAAATAAAAATTAAATTAGATCTAAAATAGATCTAAAGAATAGCCAACCTGTCTCTGATATCAGTTGTAGGAAAATCTCATTTTTGCCGCAGGATCGTGTAGATCTAACAAGATCTGGGGTGTATTTTTTTAAAATTTTTTTAATTAATCTAATCAGATCTAAGAGTTATTAGATTTGATTGTAGTGATCTAATATTAAAAATTAAAATTAAAATTAAATTAGATTTAATTTTTTTACCTTATTTTGGTAATCTGATTACCCTATGATGATCCTGATCTTTTTTGAGGTTCTGGAAGGAGCCACGCACATGTCTGGCCTCTACCATTATCCACTTAGGCGGGATCTGGATGTCTTCTCCTCATGAATCTTGCTTCTAAAGATCAGATCTGAATCTAATCAGAAGAACCTTCAAATTAACTTCTAAAGATAGCTTGTCTGTCTCACGAACACCGTCGCATAGATGCTGAACTCTTCATAAATTTGATTGGATCTTCTTCTCTGATTTGCACCCAATCTTTGGCATATAGAAGAAGGGGAGAGAGAAGATCAGAGGGGGCATGGAAGATGGAAGGGACAGCAGCATATGGGCATGGCAATCAGAATTTCTACAAAGGCCTTATATTCTAGTGCTTTTACAAAAGATCCTTGTGCCTTCTAGACTGCTAAATGATCAAGCAACTCATTTGATTGATTATCTAGGACTCCAATTTTATAATCCACATTGCCCACCTGATATTTATCTAGTTTTTGTCACCCAAAACTCCTCCCAAGTTGGCAAGAAGAAAGGATAAGGATGAGTCCATGGTGCATGGGACTCCTTCCTTCAAGTGTTTGATCCAAATCAAACTCTATTAGAAACCCAATCTAGGCATCACAAAAAAATCATGAAATTAGGCTCACCTAAAGAATTACTTAAGCCTAATCACATATCTAAAAATTATAGCAAAATTATTTTCAGAGAATTTTCTAGAAGACTCTGATTAGGAGACCCTCAATTCTCTCAATTAGGTCAACTTTTGACCCTAGTCCAAATGCACTAGAAATGGATTTAATTTCTATAATTAATCTGACCTAGATAGATTTCAATCAGATGAAATTAAATCCATTCAAGATACAAGAATGAGTCAAATCAAATTTAACTTAGTTGCAATGAATCAAAAAGATTATCGAAGGAGAAAGTCATGCTCAATCATGTGCTAGCACGATTACCTTGAACATGATTGGATCTTATCCAAATCAATCAAACTGAGTTAGTTCAATTGATGACATATAGACCCAAACTCTTATTTGTGTGATCTAGTTAGGTTTAGTTTCATATGATAATGAGATATGTCATGATCTCTATCATCGATATCGTTGAAACACCTTTCGATGGACCAAAAATTTTTTGATTCATATAATTAGAATGATCGATCATCAAAATTATTCTAATTGCTCCCAAAATTTACCAGTGACACCTAGCATTATATGATAGCAACCCATCAAAACTGAAAGTGAACCTCTCGATATAGTTACCTATGTGATTGGGTTCTTCAATCTTGAGCCCCGACAGGATTAGGGTTAAGGTAAACTCATCAAACCCAACATCTGTCATATGAATTAATCATTCAAATCGAGTCCAATGTGAAATCCTAATAGAAACTCTTTTTATCAACTTCACTCTACCATGGCCATGGGCTTAAGGACTCAATCTCATAATTATCATTGGGCAACTCCTCATCTACTTAGATAGATAGATCTCCTATTGGTACAATCCAATTCCTATAATGAACATGCTATAGCCAACATACACCTCAGAATTTTGAATGGCTAGAAGATCGAGTAATGGTGTAGTCAAACTATAACACCCTCAAGGTAAACTACTGATGCACCTCAGGTAAAGAACCAGACGCACCACTATAGCATTGAGCCAGTTATCGATGAGAAGGTAGACTTTCTTATGACTGCTCGAGGTGATCACGCTCAGTGCTCTCATTCTCTAATGAGTACCTATACTCTCACTCCGATGTCTCCACACCATAGACTCAAGACATATCTATCATAAGAAAATGATCATACACCAATCTTTTGGATCGATCATGATCCCCATGATGATCTTATGATCGAAAGCAATTTATGAGTTAATTATGAAAATTCATGTCTTAAATTTTTAACTCTTGAAAATATGAAATGTCATTACCATTAAATCAAAGATGTATCACAGACACTTTAAATACACACTATGATAGAAAATAATTATTTTATTAATTTATAATCAAAATAATAAAATTATCCTTAGAGGTGTATTACAAGTGTTTAGCCAATCTAGCTTCTAGGGCACACATCTAACAATTCAAACATGAAGTGAAAAAGTAAACTGAAAAGCCCATTAAGATTCTTTAATCAGATCAAGTAGGTGAATACCTTGGTAAAAAATTTCTGAACTATCTTAAAGATAATGGCATAGTCTCATAATAAAGTCCACCTGGAACACCTTAACTCAATAAGATTTCAAAATAGAGAAATCGGATATTATTAGATATGGTCCAATCCATGATGAGCTTCACGAACCTTCTTGAGTTTCTTAAGGGACATAATTTAATGACAGCTATTGATTTACTGATAGGGTTCCATCTAAAACTGTTCCTACTATACTATATGAGATATAGCATGGTTAGAAGCCAAGTCTGAGTTATCTTAGAATTAGACAAGTTAGAGTATAGGTCCCTTAGAACTCGATTTACTAGATATCCTAAAGAGTCATTAGGATATTACTTCTATCTTTCAAAAGACCATAATGTGATTGTGAGTCGACACACCATTTTTATTGAAAAATAGTTTATTCAAGATGGTGGCATTGAAATATAGATTAGGCTTGAGAAGAAAGTCTCAAAAGAGCAATGAGCCAAGGAACCTAAGGAACCCAATCAGTCTAAGCCAACTCTAACACTACCTTTCACCTCGTAGATCAAGTAAGATTTTTCATCCTCTTGAGAGATACTTAGAAACTATTCAAGAGAATGTAGAAAAAATGTTCCTTATGAAAAATAAGGTTCATGATGATGATCCAAAAATCTATGATGAGTTGATATTCGATATCGACTCTGAGAAATGGTTAAAAGCAATGAAGTTAGAAATTGACTTAATATGCTTGAACCAAGTCTAGACCTTGGTAGATCCACCTCAAGGTATAGTATCTATTAGGCGTAAATGGATCTTCAAGAGAAAATAAGTACAAATGGGAATATAGAGACATTCAAAGCTAGGCTAGTAGTGAAAGGATATAGTCAGTCCAAAGACATTGACTATCAGGATATCTTCTCACTAGTAGCCATATTAAAATCCATCTGCATATTTGCTTACTATTGCAGTCTATTTTGATTTTGAAATTTGGTAGATGGACATGAAGATGGTATTCTTAAGTGGATATCTTAAAAAAGTCATCTATATAGAACAGCCGCTTGGTTTCACATCTAGTAATGGTGATCATAAGGTCTGTAAGCTGCAGAGATCCTTTTATGAACTAAAGCATGCATCTCAAAGTTGGAATGATCATTTCAACGATGTAATCAAATTATTTATTTTTATCGATAATGAGGAGGAGCCCTATGTGTTCAAATTGGTCAGTGAGAGCACTATTGTCTTCCTCGTACTATATGTGGATGACATCATCCTGATTACGAATGATATTCCCATGTTGACCTTGATCTAAGTATTGTTATTGAAGGAGTTTTCTATGAAAGACCTAAAAGAAGCATCCCTTATTTTGGAAATTAAGGTCCATAGGGATAGATCGATGAGGATGTTGGGTCTCTCACAGAATATGGACATAGAGGATGTGCTGAAGAGGTTTAGCATGAAAACCTCTAGGTTCAGGGATTTACAAACTTAGATTTTATGTTTGACATAGATGATCAAAAGTCGACATCTAGGATTTTGTTTGTGTACAATGGTGGTGCTGTAAGCTGGAATAGTTTCAGGAAGACAGTGACAGTAGTTTCCATCATATCCATAATTACCTCGAAAAGGATACAACAAGGTTAAGGA
Organism: Cocos nucifera; assembly: GCA_006176705.1. Lineage (NCBI taxonomy): Eukaryota > Viridiplantae > Streptophyta > Magnoliopsida > Arecales > Arecaceae > Cocos > Cocos nucifera. The sequence goes on from QRFJ01005173.1 coordinate 19,731, forward strand.
AGCTGATACCATAGACAAAGTAGTTAACCCACTAATAAAGCCTCTAAGCAAGCAGAAGATCAAAGCCCACCTTGAGAAGATGGGACTTAGATTATAACCAATTAGCTTTAGATCTGGTGGGAGTTTGTTAGATATGTGCCCAAAAAGCCAGATTGGCCAACACTTATAAAATACTTTCTAGGAATATTTTTATAATTTTGATTTAAAAATAATAAATAGATTAGTTATTCTATCATATTGTGTATTAAAGTATCTGTGATACATCCTTTGAGTTAACGGGCATGATAATACATATTCTCAAGAGTTGAAAATTTAAGATGTGTTATCATAATTAACTCATAAATTGCTCTTGATCGTAGGATCATCATGAGGATGATGATCAATCTGAATATTCGGTGTATGATTGCTTTCCTAAGATAGATGAGTCTTGAGTCTAAGGTGTGGAGACACCAGAGTGAGAGTATCGATATTGTTCAGAATGAGGGCACTGCACGTGACTACCTCAAGCAGTCATAAGGGAGTCTACCTTCTCATTAATGAATAGCATAATGCTATAGTGTGTGTCTAATTTTTTGATCTAAGGTGCATCGATAGTTCACCTGTAAGGTGTTATACTTTGACTATACCATAACTCAATCTCCTAGCCATTCGAAATCCTAAAGTATATGTTGGCTTTAGCATGTTCATTATAGGAACTAGATCACACCAAGATGAGATCTACCAATCTCGATAGAGGAGAAGTGGTCCTATGATGATCATGAGATAGAGTCCTAAAGTCCATGGCCATGGTAGTGTAAAATAATAGAAAAAAGTTTCTATTAGGATTTCACATCAAACTCAAATCAAATGATTCATTCATACGATGGGTGTTGGGTTTGACGAGTTCACTTTAATCTTAATCCTATTGGGGCTCATGATATAAGAATTCAATCACACAGATAGCTACATCAAGAGGTTCACTATTCAATTCTGATGGATTATCACCATATACTGCTAGGTATCACTAGTAGATTTTAGAATCGATTAGAATTATCTTGATGATCAACGATTCTAATTAGATAAATTAGAAGAGTTTTGATCCATCGAAAGGTATTTTGATGATATCAATGATGGAGATCATGACATATCCCATTTTCATATAGAATTAAACTTAATTGGATCACATAAATAAGTGATTGAGTCTGGATGTCATCAATTAGGCTAACCTAGTTCGATTGATTTGGATTAGATCAGATTAGGTTCAAGAAAATTGTGCTAGCACAAGATTGAGACTAACATTCTCTTTTTGTAGTCTTTCTAGTTTATCTTGACTGAGCCAAATTAGATTTGGGTCATTCAAAAGTCTTATAAGAATTTATCTTGGTCTGACTAGAGCTTGTCTTAGTCAAAATAAGGCTTGTCCTGACGAGATCAGGTCTTGTCCTAAAATCATTAGAAGAAATTTGAACAAGCCTCTCCCGAGAACTCTATAGGGATTCATCTTGATCTGAGTTAATCTTATCCAAGTTTAATCAAGGCTTTTCCTAAATCCCATAAAATGGGAAGTTGTCTTAACCAGATTAGTACTTATCCTTAAATCATGAGATAATATTTGGACAAGCCTCTCCCAAGAACTCTATATGGATTTATCTTGATTTGACTGGACCTAGTCCTATTATGATCAAGGATTGTCCTAACTTAATTAGGACTTGCCCTAATTTCATTGAATGGGACTTGAAAAGGGTGTGTCCTAAATCCTATATGATGGGAATAGGACAAGGGTCAAGAGTTACCCATATGTAGGAAAGAAGGAAGAGAGGGCATGTGCCCCCTAGGGATTTTTTAGGGGCATGCACCCCCAGGTATTTTCATGATGAATAGGGGGTGCACCTCCCCCCTTGGCCATGTGCCCCATAAGGATAAGAGAGGAGTCCCATTCAAATGGATTTTGAATGTGTTAAAGGATTTGAATTTGATTCAAATCCTAGGGAGATAATTGCTTGCGCCTAAAACATTCTTATCCTCCCATCTCCATGCCATTTTTCTTAGTATTTTATGGGACAAAAATTTGAGAAAAAGGGTTGTGCATGTGGAAATTAGATGGAGAGTCCTTCTGCATCTTGTCTTTGACCTGTTCAAAGTTATATGTGAAGGGACTCTATAGTAGGTCTATAAATATGACCCTATGCAAACTATTTGCGTATGACAATTTCTCTATGGTGAAGCCCTGCCTCTCCCACCATCTCCATGCCTCAGATTCCAGATCTCTTCCTCTTCTCCATGCCCAAGGGGTTGGATGAAAATCAAATATCAAAGGTTGGTTCCTAATCCTGCAAAGGCTGCATGACTAGTTCCCAGATCGAGAGGCAAAGGTGCTACCCTCGAAGATCAATTTGAAGGCTCTATAGAATGACTTTAGATCTAATCTTTGGAGATCAAATCTAGCAGGAAACAACATCCAGGTCTAATTTGAGTGGATACTGGTAGAGGCTGAGCACATGCATAGCTTAATCAGAATCTTAGATCAATCGTCAGATCATCACAATGAGTAAACGATTTATCCGAACAAATGATAATTGTTATCACTATTTTTTATTTATTTTTGCTTCTAATTTTCAATCAATCTAATCAAATTTGAGAACTCTCAGATCTGATCAAATCATAGAAAAAATATTAAAATATTCTACTACAAATTTGATCCAATTAGATGAATCTTGTGGCAGGAAAATATAGTTTTTCCTTCATGGCCTCAATGGATGGTCCACACGAGGTCCTGATCCTGATTGGCTCCTTTTGAGTGGCAACTCGATGCAGAATGGTCTTAAAGACTGAGTCTAATTGAATGCTTCAATCTTTCTCTACTAAATCTTTAGACACTCTAGATCAGCAATAGAGAAAGATGAGAGGTTGAGGAGGATCTCCAGAAAGTTTCATGTGTAGGTGGTGTGGTGCTCCCAAGCCTAGGAAGGTCACGGGTGGAGCTAGGGTGAGGGCTTCGGGGAGGCTAGGATAGGTATGGTCCTAGGGCTAGGATAGGAGTTGTCCTAGGGTGGAGGCATTATGTAGCTCTCCATAGGCTTGAGGTTTAGGTATTGAAGGCCTCAAGGGGCTTGGTTAGTGCTTCAGAGACCTAGGATTTAAGATGAAGCAAGAAACTAAAGCCGAAGAATCAAGACTGCAGAAAGGACATTTTCTATAGATTAGCTGACTTAGTCCAAAATTAGGTCGGCTAAGTCTCAGAGCACAGGCAAAATAGAAAGATCGCATTCGGGACTATAGGCACGACACTAAACCAGGCCGGCTTAGTTTCAAACTGAGCTGACCTAATGAAACTTAGCCGGCTCAGTGCTGAGACTGAGCCAGCTCAGTGCATGGACAGAGTTACGTGAGGTTCTATTTTGGGCTAGGATCTAGGTTGATCTTAGGGGTCTTGAGGCCTAGTTTGAGAGGTCTTAAGGAGGCTAATTCATGTATGAGATGGGATTAGATCCAGGGAATGAGAGCATGTGAGACTTGGGCTCGGTGAGTGATTTCATGTATTGGGTTAGCCTAAGGGAGTTTTAAAGCTGTGGTTTATTAGGATTCATATGAAAACTCTACGGTACATAAACCAAGATATTGTTACTATTACAAGAGAAGAAAATACAATTAAGCTTTTCTTCCTAACTCTCTTCTCTCTTCTCTCTGATTCCAACACCTAAACCCTAGCTTCTCTCATCTTTCTTAGATCTTCTTCAACTTGCTGGATTAACACCCAAGTTTATGCAAGAGATTGGATCTATAGCTGTGGCTCCAAGTAGCTATAGGAATAATAATTGGTATCAGAGTAAGGTTGAGCATGAAGAAAGAAGAAGATCAGTTTTTAGTATAGATCAGCTATGAGATTTTGATTTAAAGGCTTTCTCCTAGCTTCGTGAGGAAGGAAGAGATCATAGGGCTGCTATCCACCATTTCTAGTCAAGGTATTTCTCAGATCTATCTATTTGCTCTTATTTGATTCGGATTGATCATGAAAAATAGTAGTTTAAAGGTAGGATTAGAGAAGTTTGATGGAAAAGAAAGTTTCATGATGTGAATGGTAAGGGTAGAGGATCTATCGGTTCATATGAGGTTGGATTCAGCCTTGGAAGATAGGTCGGAAGAGATCACAAATAAGGAGTGGGTGTCCTTGGAGAAAAGGGCATGTGCCATGATTAGGGCTTCTTTGGCATATGAGGTTTTGTATGGTGTGTTGGAGGAGAGAACACCCAAGAAATTATGGTCTTGGTTATAGCAATTATACATGGGAAAGAACATGTGCAACACGTTGATGCTGAAGAAGCAACTGTATAGCCTTTGGATGTTGGAGGGTGAGGTTGTTACGGGGCATATTCAGAGGTTCAATCGGATAAGCATGGACTTGCTCAATATAGGGATGGATTTAAAAGAGGAGGACAAGAGTCTATTGTTGCTGTGTTCGCTACCCAAGAGCTTTGATCTGTTAGCGACAATTTTGCTGTATGAAAAGGAGACACTAGTGTACGAGGAGATCGTATCAATGCTCGAGTCCAATGAGCAATGAAAATGGATGATGAAGAGGAAGGTCTTTCAGGAGAGTCTTGTGGTATTAGAGAGGCATAGGAAAAGAAAGAAGAAGGGCAAACAGAGGGGCAGCAAGGGGTCCAAGAGATGCTTCAAGTGTAGAGGAGCAGGGCACTTAAAGTGGAAGTGTCCACTCTGGAAGAAGTAAAAGGAAGGAGAAAGCTTGGATTCCATCAGTATAGTTGCTAAAAGTAAAGATTCAGATGAAATCTTAATGGTATCGGAGGAGCCCGTAAGGTGCAGTATATCTGAGCTGATTTTGGATAGGTCTGTGGAGTGCAAAGAATCTAAAGGATCAGTGATGGTGTTCGAGGTACAGTGACAAGCCCAGTAGTGCAGCATTGGGTGGTTGGCCTCGGGAGACTCAGAGATAAAGTTGGCTTCTGCGGCATCAGGGGGACTTCAGCTCCAAGTGGAGCATTGGATAGAGGTTGCTTCGCAGATGGAGAAAGCTGTGACATGGGTTCAGAGCAGAGGAGTGTAGAGGGAGGACCTATATCCTAGCACCAATGCTGGGGTTGTACAGATCCAGGTGGAGAGGATTGTGCAGGGAGATAGGCATGGCTCAAAGGGGACCATGTCAGATGGAGCATTAGGATATGCGGCGAGTGTCTGTAAAGAAATATTGCATGATCTTCAGGGAAGTCCCAGACAAGTGATGTAGCTTTCAAGTAGAAGAATACCTACAACTCCAAAGGTGGTGCAGAGAAACAAGCCAAGAACTTCAGTGGTAGAGGCGGTCATCCCGAAGGCCTCAAAGGAAGCTCAGCAGTTGAAGAAGAATGGCAGTGGCAAGGTGAGCACAAGGGGCTATCAGGACATGCAGAGATAGCAGGATCGTGCAGGAAGATGTTCCCAGGTGTGCCAAGGCTTAGGCACACCAAGGTGGAGATTGTAGGTGGTGCGGTGCTCCCAAGCCTTGGGAGGCCATGGGTGAAGCTAGGGTGAGGGCTCTAGGAAGGCTAGGATAGGTGTGATTCTAAGGCTAGGACAGGAGTTATCCTAGGGTGGAGGCGGTATGTATCTCTCCACGGGCTTGAAGTTTGGATATTGAGGGCCTTAAGGAGCTTGGTTGGTGCTTTGGAGACCTAGAATTCAAGGTGGAGCAAGGAACCAAAGCTAGAGAATCAAGACTACAGAAAGAATATTTTTGCAAGTTAGCCAACTCAGTCCAAAATTGGATCGGCTAAGTCTCAGAGCATAGGCAAAATACAAAGGTCACATTCAGGACTGTAGGCATGGCATAGAACTAGGTCAGATCAGTTTCAGATAGAGCCGACCTAGTGGAACTTAGCCGGCTCAATGCTGAGACTGAGTCGGCTTAGTGCACGGATAGAGTTACATAAGGATCTATTTTTGGATAGGGTCTGGGTTGATCCTAGGGTTCTTAAGGCTTGGTTTGAGTGGTCTTTAGGAGGCTAATTCATGTATGGATTAGGATTTGATCCAGGGGATGAGAGCATGTGAGACTTGGGCTCGGTGAGTGATTTCATGTATTGGATTAGCCTAAGGAAGTTTTTAAGCTGTGATTTATTAGGGTTCATGTAGGAACTCTAGGATATATAAACCAGGACATTGTAACTTTTATAAGAGAAGAAAATGCAATTGAGCTTTTCTCCCTAACTCTCTTCTCTCTTCTCTCTGGTTCCAACACCAAAATCCTAGCTTTTCTCATCTTCTTAGATCTTCTTCAGTTTGCTGGATTAACACACAGGTTTAAGCAAGAGATCGGATCTATGATTGTGGCTCCGAATAGCTATAGGAACAACATCATGTAGATCTGATGCTCAGATCTCATGGAAGTGCACCCCAAACACTAGATCAAAATCCTTGGACAGCACAATCACTCAAACCCTAGCGCCTTGTTTTCTCTCTATTTTTGCTTCCCTTTGTTTTTTTTTTTTGATTTTTCTCATGGAAGGGGAGAGCTCACACACGTAGAGGAGAGTTTCTTTTAGATGTTTGTGCATCCAAAAAATTCTAGTAGTTAAATAAGGATGCAAACACAAGGGAGATGGCCTAGAAGGATAAGATAAGGGGTTGGTTCATTCAAACTCAAACTATTATTTGAATTTCAATGCAATCAATCAATTCTTATCCAATTGGTGCATGAGATAGGAGGGGTGCACACCCTCTCTTGCATGGAAAAAATGCATGAGAAACACTTTCTCGTGGAGAATGGGATCGTGCGAAAAGTGGTGAGGTGGCACATGGGAAGACTAGGTCAAACTAGTCTTAATTCATCTTATCCAATTGAACCAAACCAAACTAATTTGGTTAGGCCCAATTAAACTAGATAAAATCCAACTCATTTAGACATAATTAGACTTAATTAAATCTTGATCAAATCAAGATTTGATTAGGCCCAAACCCAGATCAAATCAGGGATCATACCTCCTCTACGATTAGGTCATCTCATAAACTAATTGGGTCAAACCCAACTGAATCCAATTCAATTATATTTGATCCAAAAATAATTACTCAATTAAACTAAGTTAATTAGTAATCAAATTACTAATTAAGTCTCTCATAAATATAGAGTCTAAATCTAGTGGATGTTCAGACAATAGTCTCATCAAAATAAAACTTTTGATCGAAGAGTTCCAAATCAATGGGACTCTTGATCCTAGTGTCCCAAATGAATGAAACTCATAATCATAGAGTCTCAGACTAGTGGAACTATCAATCATAGAGTCCTAGAAAAGTAAGACTCAAAGTTCTAGTGTAGTAGGACTCATAGCCGAAGAGTTCCAGTCTAGTAGGACTCTTGACCATAGAGTTCCAACCAAGTGGGACACTTAATCATAGAGTCCTAGACAAGTAGGACTCTAAGTCCCAGCCTAGTAAGACTCTCCATCAAAGAGTCCAAGTCTAGTGGAACTTTTAACCATAGAGTTTCAGTCCAGTGGAACTCTTCATCAGCCATCAGATCAGATAGGAATCTTTAATATATGTGACCCTACAAGTTCAAATCTAAGCTGGTAGCACAGAAACTAATTTCTATACTAATCAAAGTGACCATCTAGCAATGGTAGCTGATGTCTGGATAGATCGAATAGTTATAATTGCAACACTCAGAACCTATGTGAATATGGTTACCGCATAATTCATCCCTTTGATCTCTATGTATACGATAACTCCGAGTTAAATTATCAACCCTAAAAAGTACATCCAAATCGTATCTCAATATAATCAGTCCTATGACTCCTCACAAGAACTATCCTAGCCAAGGATTTGCTAAATTGAAATATAATTGAATACAACTCCTGAGCTAGAGTGGTCAATCTCATCCTGACTAGCACACTGACTCCTCAAGTACTTGACTGTGCTCAGAAATCTTCCATCACTAAATTAGAAATTCAAGTAGTTCGGTACCAAAGCATAGTGAGTTGCTTGAAAGTCACCATGGTGATCTCTAGTCAGAGGAACACTTATGTCCATAGTCATCGAAGCAAATCTTGACAGTAGAAAAGTTTCAGAGTTGGTCACTTTTAGTACAGATGTATCCTTACATCTCAATTGCAAGCCATACCAGTGGCTCTACACTCCTTGGTTAAGAGGACAACCAACCCAAATGATATATAATGACCAACACTCGATAAACATTATCATCCTGGATAATAATGTATCATTTGATCATAAACAAGTTTAAGGACTAAACGACAAATCCTCCTTTGTCGATTCTAAATAGTCCTAACGACTTTACTACAATATAGCAGTTCATTAGAAGATAAAAAATTTATGATGAAAAATATCAAAATAATTTTTATTTATTAATAATTTAAATATAAGTATAAGAATTAGCAAAACCATCAACAAGCTGATGATTGGTTTTGGGATATTATTCCCTAATATCTGCTTCGACTAGAGACTATGTTTAATGTGCAAAGATATCATGACACAATGGTATGAAAAAAAAGAAGAAATTTATTTTCATTACTAAAAATGTTTTGAGTATAGAAAAATGTAGAAGAAAAAAAGTGATATAATTATTGAAAGCTTCCAACCTCTGGAGGAGGGACAGTGAACGAGCTCGATGCGGCTTCAGCGGCCTCGGGTTCTTAAGCAGGCTCAGAAGTTATAGTAGGAGGCTTAGTAGACAGAAGATCAGTGGCAGTGGTGGAAGGTCTAACCTCATCATCAAAGGATTCCTTCGTTAAGAAACTAAGATCAAGCTCGAAAAATTTTCCAGCCATCCTCCCCTAGCAGAGCTCAAATCCTTTGAGAAATGCCTCCTAGGCAAAAGCTATGTTGATATCCTCCATTGCCTTGGAAGACTTGAAGGATTCGACAACTCGCTCCCTCTCCACACTGACCTCCTCCTCGACCTTCTTCTGTCTGTTCTCCTCCAAAGTCAATGTGGCCTTCAGTTCCACCGAGGTCAGTTCTTCCCTTCGAAGTGCTTCTTGAAGGTGGCCAACTTCAGCGGAGTGAGCCTCTCTCAAGCGCTCGACCTTGACCTGGGCATTCCTGGTCTTCACTTGTACTTCCTCGATGGCCTTTGAAGCCTCAGCTTTGTGGTGACTCAGTACCTCCCCATAGGCGCACAGATGATGTCCCAGCTGCAAATAACAATATATAAGTTGCAGTTATGAGTTTATTAATACTTGACCAAACTTAAGAACAAAGTTGATTACCTCAAGGAAAGCCACGTAGGAATCTTGTAACCTATCTTCATTTTCCAGGTGGATCATATTTTCATAGAGGTGTGGAAGGACACATCCTTCCATCAAGGGATGGATGACACCCTAATCATCCAGGGAATCTGGCTCCGAGTTGGAGCTATTATTGCCACCAGACCCTCTTGCACTCCTCTTGACTTTTCTAGCGACAGCTTTCTTTGTCTTCTCCATCACTCTCCCCTATTCAAGAGGCATCAAGGTGGCAGCTTCATCAAGCAAGGTGGACCTTGGTACAGTTGTAGCAATCTCTAGAGTAGGGGCGATCTAAGTCAGCACGACCGAGCTTGGACCCTCGGCCCTCACTCACTTCGACAGCTCTCAAGAAGAACCAATTTTTCTTTTAAGGGCTCTGACTCTTTAGTTAATCGGTCCAGTTCTTCTGGAGTCATCTCTGTAGTAGAGAGAAAATCAAAGTTAGAAGAGAAGACAAAGCATAACTAATAAGATTTAAAAATAAACCTACTAGATTGAGGGGGCTTAAGCCAAGGTTAAATAAGGTTTGATCTCCTAGTAGTTCAAATAATGCAGAAGCTCTATAATTTCTTATTTTGCTAACGGAGTCAAGATCTTCTCTTTCTAATCCTGGGGCTTGGTGGACTGAATTTCATAGCTACCTCCAAGGATGAAGTCCTGACTCTAAAGAATGGCATGAAACAAAGAAAAATTTTTCCTTCTAGTTATGAATGAAAGAAGGGGCCTCCTTGAGCAACCCCTTCTTGCCGAACTGGAAGGATAGACACCACCAATTTTTGGCAGTCGGATGATGTTTAAAGATAAATTAGTTCCAAAACAAAGAAATAGTTAGATGAACCTCGATCGAGATATAGAGGACAAGGAAGCTTATGATAAACCTAAATGAGTTGGAGACTGTTGGTGCAGAAAACTGTAGATGCTGGGGATGGCTGGAGTTGAAGAGGTCGAGGTCACCAGCAGCAGCTGCAAAACAAGTCCCAAATCGAAGGTGGGGTGACTCTGGCAAGATCCATCGACGGTCAAATTAATTTTTTATCCATAGAAATGGAGCACTTAGATGAATTCAGAGCAGAGTTTTGAGCTTAAGAAAGAAATAAAATTGGAGGGTCCCTTATATAGGTGGAGCATATAACAAACTGATGACGATAGCCATAATTGCCTGGTAGTAAGCCGTTCGGAACCATGCGGAGTTTGTTACAGGAGGGTAGTGTCTGTTGTCATGATATACTAGTCCGTAGAGATTTAGTAGTAGAAGTTTGGATGGGATAGTTATTGGCAATGAAGAGCTTTATACTATAATAGTTTTGGAGAAGTTCAAACTTCTCCAAGATTATTTTCCTGTTGAGTGGCTCGCATTGAGTTGGGAGCTAAATTTGCATAGACAATGAGGTCCTTCTGGGCGATAGTAAGGACTTCGGCCAGAAAGAACCTGCTAGATGATTGGAACGGGTTCAATTGGAGGGAGCCCTTTGGGTGACTGGATGGAGATCGGCTGGAAGGAGCCTTTTGGGCGACTAGATGGAGATCGGTGACCAGAAGGAGTTCAGCTGGTGGCTGGGATGGGCAAGCATAATTAAAGCATTTTGGTGAGTCTCAATCACTTCTCCAAGGTCCAATTATCTTCGAAGTCCTCGGCAACTAAATGACCATCGCTAATTGAAGCCTGGTAAGGATGGCGGATTCACAGATTTAGAATTATGGCTAGGTTCTTCATTAAGAAGTTGTGGCTTAATCTAATGATGGAGTTCTTCTGTCTATCCTGGGTCATGCACTCGAGATCCCAAATTTGATAAGGCAAAGATCTACCTCTTTGTAAGGCATAGAAGTTCATCTAGGGGTAAGCTTTACTAGCCTATGATTCTTGTCGTGAGATTCAATCCACAATAGCTAGACTTTATTTGAAGGGAATCTGGTTAGATAAAAGTTTAGCCAGTATCAAGATTGACCAAGTTGGGTTATGCAGGGATCGGGTGCCTAGCCAACCACTTAGGTGATTACCTTCACTATTCAAGTTCATACGAAAGAAGTTTAACTAAAGCCAACTGCTTATAATGGAGGAATTTGGCTGCCTTTAGAACTTATCATCGAATAAAGCCAGACCAATCAGGCCCCACCACTCAAGCCTTACCGTCAAGTCAGAAACGATCACTTTCACTATTCAAGCTCGTCTGGGTAGGGTTCGCAATGCTTCGTGTGCTCTATGGTTTATTCCTGTTGTCAAGAAGATTAGCCAGTCGATTGAAGATCGGCCACCTTGGGACCAAATATCAGGCTGAACTTTAGTAGGAGCAGGTTTAACCCAAACAATAGTTTTCCTACTCTCGAGTTCAAAATTTGAAGGGAGTACAAAGAAGGGTGACTGCCGAAGTTCTTTTTCAATTTCCTATGCTCATCGGATGGAAAGTTATGGCATTTATTGTGCCGACGCCGAAGCTTCTTCAATATAAGGCAACCCAAAAAGATAATTTATTAAGACTCTCACCGGAGCTCTGTCCAAAGTACACCTATCAGCCATCAATCTCCTATCATGATGAGTAGGACATGCATCAACCTAAGATCGATTGGAGGAGACCTATAATCCAAACCACCTCGGACTATTCAGGATATTTAAACTCATCTTCTTACATCGGGGCCTCATCTCGACTGAGACCCTATTTCTCTACCTCTAGTTTTCATCTTCCTCCTACTCAAAAGTTTTAGATTCCTTTGTCATTTTCCCTAGTCCTAGGCATCCTCTCCTTCGATTTTCATCACGCTCATCGCTCCCCTACTCTTCCCAATCAATTTAGGTTAGTTTTGAAAACCTTCTTTTGATTATTCCTACATCTTTTGTATCTTCATTCATTCGGTTTCTTCAAGCAAGTTTTGAATCTTATTTTTCTAGATTTTTGGGGTTTTTTGAAACCTTGCTTGATCCATATGTTTGTCGAAGAATCTTGGTCAATCTATTTCGAAAGTTCGTCCCACCTAGTCCTAATGGATTCATCATATAAGGACACCGAACCTGTAGAAACATCCCGACCTCCATTCATCCCTGACACCATTTTCTATAAACTTTGGCATGAAGACCTTTCTCTAATTAAAATTCGGTTCGAGATTCCTTTCGAATACGAGCTCGAAGTTCTTGGTCCTAGTGACCAAGCCTGCTCCCCTCCTTCAGACCGCATTTGATTGTATGTTGAGACTCTTCGAGCCAGACTTAGGTTACCAATTCCTCTTTTTGTGATCATCTTTTTTAGATTCTTGAATATCCCCTTCACTTTCATGGTGCCAAACGCATTTAGGTTCATCATAGGATTTCTTTTCTTATGCATCATGGCTGATGTCCGACTTATCCTTTCTTTGTTCCGCAACTTCTTCACTTTTAAACACCATCCTATCACCAAAGATTGGTGGTATGTCTTTTCCAAGTTCAACGAGAAGGGGTTGCTTAAGGGCACTCCTTCTATTCACAACTAGAAGAAGAAATTTTTATCTATTTTGTGTCCCTCAGAATTAGGACTTCCTTCCTTAGGGGATATTAGGAATTTGGCCTGTTAAGCTCTCGGGCTTGAGCAAGAAGATTGGGACTCGGCAAACAAACTGAAGAATTATCAGGCTCCTTTGATTTTTGAGCTTCTAGATGATCAAACTTTATTTAACCTCGATCTCAGTCCCCTTAATCAAGTAGGTAATCCCCCATAACCAATCGATCTTGCATTATTTTTCTTCTAACTTTAACCTTTTTCGTCGTAGAGATGACTCCAGAAGAACACATCCGTTTGTCCAAGGAGATCAAGTCTATCAAGAGGAAGGGCAGTTCTATCGGGGAACCATCAAAGAAGGCTCATGTTGGAGAGCCAACCTCAGCCATGCCGATCCAGATAGTGTCTGTCCCAGAATCTAATGCAGTAGCACTGACTCCTGCCATGCCCTTGGTGGTTTCCCCCTCTGCATCTCTCAGGTAGGGAGAAGTCGCAGAGAAGAGGAAGAAGAAGGAGAGGAATGCTGTCACTAAGATGGTCAGAAGGAAGGTCGGAAACACTAGTAGCAAGAGCTTCGGCCAGGAGCAGAATTTCTTAGATGATTAGGAGGTCATCCATTCTTTGATGTAGGATAGCATTCTTCCACACATCATTGAAAAAATAATTCAGACAAAGGATGCTGAGAGACTTGATGAGTCCTTCACTACCTATCTTGAGGTATCTAATTTTTTTGAACTTGTCCGAATGGAGGATGCATTTTCAATGTTCTGATTTAATTTCTTTCCATTTTGCAGCTGGGGCATTACCTATTCGTTCATTCAAAGGCAGTAGATCACAATCAAGCTGAGGCTTCCAAAGCCCTTAAGGAAGCCCAGGCGAAAGCTGAGAGGGTTTGGGCCGAGGCTGAATGCTTAAGAGTGGCCTCGGAGGTCCAAACCACCGAGGCTGAGCATCTTCATGAGGTGGTGAAGAGGGAGGAGGAAGCAGTGGCAAGACTAAAGGCCAGCCTGACCTTAGTCGAGGAGGAGAAGAAGTAGGTGGAAGAGGAGGTCAGCACTAAAAAAGAGCAGGCCATCAAAGATTTCAAGTCCTCCAAAGATGTGGAGGACATTAAGATTGCCTTTATCCAGAAGGCTTTTCTGGAAAGGTTCGAGATCAGCATGAGGAGGGTGATGGAGAACTTCCTGGAGGTAAATCTCGATCATCTAACAAACGAACCCGATGATGAGGTTGGTCCCTCCAATGCAGATGTAGAAGTTGGCACTACTTCTCCCATCACTGAGCTCACCCTGGAGATCTCAAAACCTACATGGCAGCACTTGAATTTGCTCGAGAGTCGGAGGTGGCTGAGAGCACCCTGACTTCATCCGCTGCAATGCTGCCTGAGGTCGAAAACTCTTTGTAATTTTTGTTTTTCTTTCTTAATGTACTCAAAATATTTTGAGTAATGGAAACATATTTCTTCCCTTTGCACTTGTGTTGTGGTATGTATTGGGAATTGTGTCTCAAAGTCAATCATCAGTCTGTTGATGGCTGAGATATTGTAATTAATTTATTAATTAATAAAAATTTTTTGGCATCTTTTTCATCATAAGTTTACATCTTCTAATAAACTCCATTATTGGGATGAAGTCCTTAGGACTATTTGTTTCGATAAAAAGAGAATTTATCGATTAGTCCTTAAATTTATTTATGATGAAATGATAGGCTGTTAATTAGGATGACATCGTCCATCGAGCATAGGTCGCTATATGCCATATAGGTTGGTTGTCCTCTTAACCAAGAAGTGTGGAGACACTAGTATGGCATACAGATGAGATGTATGGGTACATCATCATGAAACGTGATCAACTTTAGAGCATTCTACTATTGAGAATGTCTTTGATGGGATATAGGTATAAGTATTCTTTAGACCTAAAATAATCTCAGTGACTTGTAAGCAACTCACTGTGCTTTGGTATCAGACTAACTAAATTTCTAATTCAGTAATGAAAATCTTCTAGGCAAAGTCAAGTACTTGCAAAGTTAGAGTACGATCAAGATGGAATTGACCACTCCAAGAGTTGGAGAAGATTGTATCATTGTATTTCAATATAGCAAAACTTTGACCAGAATAATCCATCAGATGGATTTGATATTTTGAAATACAATATGGACAACCTGATCAGAGTTGACAGTTGAACTCTGAGATATTCTACAAGCATTATGGTCAAGGGGATGAATTATATGAAAACTATATTCGCATGGATTCTAATGATGCTGTTCTACACCTTTCAACCTATCCGACTGTCGGGTGTCATACTAGATGGTCACTTTGATTGGTATAAAAATTAATTTCTTTGCTATTGACTTAGGTTCAAACCTATAAGGTCACACATATTAGAGTTCACATTCTGATTGGATTGTTGATCAATGACTTAGAATCATTTTAGGGTTAAATGATCAATATGATTGACGTTTGACCTAGTGCAAGTATTGTAGGAGGATCAATTAGCAATTTGATTGATAATTGGCATAATTTGATTGAGCTAGTAGGTTGAGATTAAGTCTAATTAAATATGATTTAATTAGATTTGGTTTGGGCTTGATTGGATCAAGTTCAATTAGCTTATTGGATAAGCCCAGTGCAAGGAAGAACTAGTCCTAGTCTAACTAGGACTTAGGTCAACACAATTTTTTAATTTGATTTAAAAATTAAATCTAATTTAATCTAATTTAATTAAGTTTTTAAATATCTTAGGATCTTATTTAATTGGATTGGTTTATTCTTATTTTTATTTGGTTAAAAGATCTTGTTTGACCAAGTCAAAATAGGAGTCCTAGTGTGACTAGGACTCCCTATTCCTTGCGCCAACTAATCCTCACATCCCACCCTTTTCTATTTATGTTTTTATATAAAATTCTCCATGCCTAAAGGCTTCTCACACCCCCCTTTTTCTCTTCTATTTCTCATATGGAAGTTTCTTGAAAGACCAAGTCAGAAGGGGAATTAGTTTTGCTTAAGGATTCTTTGAGATAGAATCTTTATTGACCAAATTTTCTTCCCATTGTGTGCCGACCCATCTTTCTTTATTTTCTATGATTTCCATGGTAGAAGAGGGAATTTTTTGTGTGCCCCCTTTGCTGGTCCATGGTAGAAAAAAAAAGGTGGGGGCGCCCAAGAGTTGGACACCCCAACAACTTTCCATGTTTGGAAATTCCTAGTCAAGGTTTTTGACCAATCATGGACTCTACATGTCTCTTTATTTAAAAACAAATTTTAGCTAAAATTTTTGTGGATTGTAGAAAAAATTAGATCTATTCCTTCCTTTTTGTGAAAAAATTAGAAAAAAATTTTCTCCTTGGTGTAGAAAAATTAGAAAAAAATTTATCTAGATCATGGAGATATTGAAAGCACAAATCAGGGTGTCTAGAAAAAGAACAAAGAAGAAGAAGAGGGTCTACTTCTAGGGTTTTTATTTCAGATCTATTCCTCTCTTTTTGTGAGATTTTGAGAGGTGTCTCAGCATCATAAATCTTCTTCTTTTTCTTTTGGTATTTTGTAGTATCCATGTTTTGAAGAAGAAAGTATCGGATCGACCGTCGAAGAGAGATCAGCACAATGCTAGCATACTAGGCTGATTTCCTACATCAGGATCTCTGATCATGTTCATGGGCTCGTGTGGATGACTCCTAGAGGATGGATGCATGTGTGACTCATGACTTCATCCTCAAGCCTAGATCGGTAAGTTAGAACATCTAACTTGCTCAGATAATAGATCTGACATGTTATTTTATAGCTGCATTAGATGTTGTATAGATCTAGGTTGATATGATCAACCTTTCCTTCTTCTTTATATTTTTAATTTTTGATTTAATATCATTCCTCGATCACATAATAGATCTAAGATCTAGGTATTTATATATTTATTTAAATAAATATTTAATTTATTTAAATCTTTTATGGTCTGATTTTGAAAAAGTTTCAAGATCTATCCATGAAATCCTAGATCTGGTTTCTTTAATTGGTATCAAAGAAAGATTCTTATTATATGATTTTTGTGCATGTTTAGATTATTTCTTAAATTAGATCTAATTTATAATTTAATTATTAAATTTAAAAATAAAAAAATTTAGATCTGACGAACTGCCATAAGATTGTCCTACTGTAAGGTTTACCCCTTAGAGTAAAAAGATTATCCTAATTCGTGATGATCTGACTCTAATCATAAATTTATTAGATTTGATCTAATCTTTTTTATGACTTAATAGATTTAAAGTAGTTCTAGATCTAAAAATAAAATATTTTAGATTGCACGGACTGCCATAAGATTGTCCTACTATAAGGTTTACCTCTTACAGTGGATAGGTTATCCTAGTACATGCTGATCTAAAATATTGATCATAAAATTTTAGATTAGATCTAAGAGATTTTATAATCTAATAAAAAATATTTTAATCTAATTTCAATCATCATAAATATGTTAGATTTGATCTAGAGAGATTTATGATTGATTATTATTGAAACTATTTCAATTACATGAACCTATTTAGATTAAATCTAAAGTAGTTTTATGTTTATTTTACTTGCATATTGATTATGAATCAAACATGAAACTTGGTTGATAGAAACATGTTGTAAAAATATTTTACGAATATAAAAATTATTTTTAAAAATCTAAAACCCAACCCTGAGCCCAAAACATAATTAAGAATTAAGAAGTTGTTTGATTAGGTTCTAGGATTGTAAATTGAAGATCCTATGACATGAATCATAACACGTTGGGTTAATGGGTTAGTGGGGATTAGTTCCATTAATTGGGTTAGACCTAAGGTTAGATTAAAGAATGGACTTAATTAGAGAATTGACTAAATCTAATCAATTATTGTCTTAGATTAGGTCAAGGATTCTCTAGATCAATTACAGTAGTTGTAGTTGGTCAAGTTCATATCTTTAATAAGAACCAAATGGACCTGATTCTTGGCTAGGAGGTCTAGCTCAAACTGTTAGGTTGATCTAATCAAGACTAATTAAATCAGTTGGTGTCTAAGTTAAGATTGGCACATATGATCGATGGTTTTTAATTGACAGTCTGCTTATCTTGCCATTTTCAATGGTGTCTAAGTCAAGCTTTGGCAGACCCTTCCACCGATTTCACTTACCTGGCCTTCTTGGTGTTAGATATATGTGCCCTAGAAGCCAGAATTGGCTGACACTTGCAATACACTTCTAGGGGCAAAATTGTAATTTTGACTATAATTAATGAAATGGGTTATTTTCTATCACACTTGTGTATTTAGTGTCTGTGATACATCCTTTGAGTTAATGGTAATGATAATTCATATTTTCAAGAGTTGAAAATTTAAGACATGAATAATCATTATTAACTCATAAACAGCTCCCGACCATAGGATCATCACGAGGATGGTGATTGATCCGAAAGGTTGGTGTACGATCGCTTCTCTTTAGTAGATGAGTCTTGAGTCTACGGTGTGGAGACACCGGAGCGAAAGTACAGGTACTCGTTAGAGAACGAGGGCACTGAGCGTGACCACCTCGAGTAGTCATTAGGAAGTCTACCTTCTCGTCAATGACTGACTCGATGCTGCAGTAGTGTGTCTGGTTCTTTGACCTGAGATGCATCGGCAGTTCACCTTGAGGGTGTTATAGTTTGACTACACCATTACTCGGTCTCCTAGCCATATGGAACCCTGAGGTGTATGTTGGCTATAGCATGTTCATTGTAGGAACTGGATTGCATCAAGATGGAATCTATCTACCTCGGTGGTAGAGGAGCAGCCCTATGATGATCATGAGAATCAAGTCCAGAAATCCATGGCCATGGTAGAGTGAAATAATAGAAAGAGTTTCTATTTAGATTTTCACATTGGACTTGAATCGAATGATTACATCATATGACAGAGACTAGGGTTTGACGAGTTCACCTTAACCCTAATCTGATCGGGGCTCAAGATAGAAGAACTTAATCACACAGGTAGCTGCACCAAGAGGTTCGCATTCAGCTCTGATGGGTTGCCACCATATACTGCTAGGTGTCACTGGTGGATTTTGGGAGCAATTAGAATGATTTAGATGATCGATCATTCTAGCTGTTCGAATCAGAAGAGTTCTGATCCATCGAAAGGAGTTTCGATGATGTCTATGATAGAGATCATGACATATCACATTACCATACAGAACTGAACCTAACTGGGTCACACAAACAAGGGTTTGAGTCTGGTGATCATCAATTGAACTGATCTAGTTCAATTGATCTGAATGAGATTCAATTAGGTTCAAGGAAATCGTGCTAGCACTCGATTGAACCTAACGTTCTTCTTTTACTATCATAAATAAGTTGTCTTGACTGAGCCAAAGAAGTTTGTGCTCAATTAGAGGTCTTCATATGGTCTGACTGGAGGTTGTCCAAGTCAGAATAGGTTGTCTTATTTGTAAGACATTACCTGCCATTTTTGGTCACCTGCCATTTCTTGTTCTTTGACTTTGGTCAAAAGTCTACCGTTGACTGGTCAAACGTTGACCATTGACCCTTTGACTTTTGACCACATGTCATGCACCTATTGGAGAGCTGGTGGGGGCTTGTCCCCCTGCCAGAACCTGGCAAGGAGAAGGGCGCACGCCAAGGATGGCGTGAGCCCAAGTAGGAGGCGCCTAGGAGTCCTTGTTGGACAAGGACTCCACCTCCCTTTAGGATTCCAATCAGAGTTCTACTAAGAATCCAGTTTGACTGGTCTTAGGCACCCTCTAAGGAGGAATCCAGGGGTCTCTATTCCAACCAATCAGATTTAGATCTGATTTCACAAAGGGTTGTGATTGGTTGAGAGGAAGAGGAGTTGGATCACGCTTAGTCTATAAATAAGACCCTGCGCCCAACCCTAATTCCAATGCTATTAGATACGCCCCAAGGCTGCCTCTCCCCTCCTTCTCCATGCCATACTCTCTTCTCCCCTTGCTCTCCACGTCCAAAAGTGTTTTGGACTTAGTTTGGTGCGATTCAGATCAAGGAAAGGCGATCAAAAGCAAGAAGGCTGCGCTGCTGCAAAAGGACGACTGCAGATCTTCAAAAGAGTTTTGAAGATCCTCCAGATCAGATCCAGATCTGATTTTTGAAGGTGTGATAGAGAAGAAGAGGTTCTCTAGATCCAAATCAAGTGGATACCGATAGAGGCCAGACGCTTGCGTGGCTAAGATCCAGAACCTTCCGCTGCAATCAGGATCATCTACAGG
Source organism: Cocos nucifera (assembly GCA_006176705.1). Lineage (NCBI taxonomy): Eukaryota > Viridiplantae > Streptophyta > Magnoliopsida > Arecales > Arecaceae > Cocos > Cocos nucifera. The sequence goes on from QRFJ01005173.1 coordinate 39,638, forward strand.
GTAATAGGATTACCCAAATCAGGTAAATTAAATTTGATTTAATTTATCTTATTTTATTTTATTTGTTAAAATAATAAGAATTAGATTTGAAACATATCAAAAATCTGATTAAGGTCAAGAGAAAATTTTTGAAATATATCTCTTGATCTAATCAGATCTGGACGAACCTGTACCGAGAAATCAGGATTTCCCTTCAACTGGTATCAGAGTCAGGTTCTAAAATTGTTTAGATCTAATTTTAATTTAATTAAAAATAATGTGATTTCAGATGTCACATGAGATATGATCAGATCTAAAATCAGAAAAATTAAAATTAAATGATTTGGATCTAAGAACATGAAGATATGCATGACTAGTTCTAGAATAGAATAGTTCTATAGAATAGTTTTGCATGTCTTTAATTTAATATGATTAAATCATATTTTAGATCTTCTTATTTACTATTTTCTGATATTATAAGTGTTATAATAATATCTGATAAATAGAAAATAAAAATTATTTAATTTTAAATATCATATGAGATATGATAGATGCATGACTAGACTAGTTGTAGAATAGTTCTACATAATTGTCTAGATTAGAATTTATTTTGATTAGATCAATTTAAATCTAATTTTTCAGATTATTATGTGATAATTTAGATCTGAAAACATGCATGAATTGATACATGAGATGTATGAAAATATGCCTTGATTAGATCTAAATTTGTATATGAGATATATGATATAGATCTATAACTGTTTTGTAGATTTACATGTTCCTGATTAAGGCGTTCCTCTTGGCCGTCCGGTCATAAGAACGAAGAAGGGTTTAAAGGCCCTCTCTTCCCATTCGATGGGGTGTTCTTATGACGTGTAGGGGTGCTGCGTGTTCGTCCTTAATCAGAAACCCAAAACTTACTTTCTGCAAAACCCTAGATCCTGAAACCCTAGGATTTATTGTGCATATTTTGTTTATGAACCCAACTTAATTAAGAATTAGGTTTATGGAATATTAATTAGGTCTAAAATTGAGAATTTCAGATCTAAGACATATTCGTAATACTGGGTTCGGCTTGGGTAGCTCAATTAGGTCTAAGCGGTTGATCAA